>JARFJB010002309.1:1217500-1317500 GCA_036346205.1 Vesta saturnalis | reverse complement strand
CATGTTGTAAGATACGAAACTCGCCTGCGGCTCGTTTCGTATATAACATGTGAGTATATTAATGGAGATTACATGAAAGTTGCATACACTATTTTTTCTACGACCTTCAATAAACTAATAACAGAAACAAATATTTAATTTAAGTATATATATTATCATAAATGAAAATTAAGTTTTTTATAACAATGAAAAGGAACTTTTTTTAACATATTATTTAAGTAGTAACCGATTTGAACTGGAGGCCATGTTAATGTTAATTTCGTCACTAATATTTTCGATAGAATTCAAAATTTGGTTTGAAATGTTTATTTTATTCTGCACAATGTTTTCACTGTAGCTCTCAGCCACCGTCCTGGGCCATGCCTTTTTAAAGTAGTAATATCACCGCCGCCATCCACTAATACGGTTGCAGACGTTCTGGTAAAACAGTGTCCTGTGTACAAATTTGGATTTGGGAGTCCTAAATAGGTCGCAATTTGCTTGCCCAGGTTCCAAATTTATTGATGCCAATGTTTTGAACTGTACATTTCCCATTGTTGTAGTTTACGAAAAAAGATGGAATAGGACAGATGGCCCGTCGAAGATTAATATATTGTTTGCAGATCTCGTAATATTTACCGGTAATTGTGAATGTTCTTTCTATTTCATGTCTATGGCATGCCCCCATGATTCCGAATATCATTGCTACCTAAAATAATAATAAAGTATAAAATAAATAAATAAACAATGTTGTGGGGATCGAATCCAGATGGCGCACGTATCATTTTGTGTTTTATGATCGCTTCAACCGTTCGGCCGATATCACTGTAATAATAACTAAATTAGGTATGTACTTACTTTTGAAAAAAGGAACTGATTATCACGTGCTTCATCCAAAAACTTCGCAATTTCATCAGGTGAGAAGGTTTTTGATTCTTTGCCAATAAATCCTTCGGATTTATGTTTTAACAGGGTATATGACTTATAATATTTAGGTATGTCAACATTATGCTTAATGTTTAACACTGATTTTATAATTGAGTAATGCGTCCATTGTAATGCGTATCATTCTGTGTTGTAATTCTTGAAAATACACTATTAACATATTTTCTGAGAAGGATGATATGTTTTTGCTGTTTCTCCAATCCATAAGTTGCCTATATAATTTTTCGTAGGTGTTCTTGGACTTGTCCGGAAGTATATTATTAACTGCATTTGTCGCTCTTTCTCCAATTTCTGGAGGTGCCAGTAAACATTTTTCGTTATTACTCATTATTTTTATAATAATTCGATCAAAACGTAGATGTAGAGATACTAGCTCTTAAACGATTCAAAATATTCTGACAATTGTCAAAATAACAAAGCATTGCAGCATGTAGGATACCTGCCTACTTCGCTAAATTAATATTTTTAGTACAGGATAATTCCATTCTATTGGGTGAAACATACTGAAAATCTGTATCATAATGAAGTTCATTATGAAACAGATTTTAATCTTTTAATTAGTGTATTATAAAACGGGAATAGAAAAATATTATTTCATATCTTTTAATTTCCATTTCGTAGGTTGGAAGGTCGTGTGGTGTTCCACACCAGATATTTTTGTATGAGACGTCCAAACCAATGCCCAGAATCTTAGATTTGAATTTTATCAGACCAGAAATAACTTCGAAATGGCTTAAAATAAGCTGAAATACAGCTCAGTAAATTCTCATTTCCATAATTGCAGCTATGTAAAGTATAGTAGTGCAATAGTATACTAAGTAACTGAGATCCAAGTTTAGTTTCGGCGAGTGCGACAAAACGTCTTATAACGTTAATGAACGTTGTATTTTACAAAAAGAAAGTGAACGGGATAGTCTGAGAGCATATGGACACAATATCTTGAAGCACATTTACAATGGGCCTTATGAATAAAAAGTAAGCAATTGCTATACGTAATTACTTATTAGCAAAAGAAATTGCTCAATTATTAGATGAATCAACATCTTAATCCAATGCCAGCTTTCCAGCGGCGATCAAGAGATTGCTAGATACTTTTGGCTTGTCTAGACCTGTAAATCTGCATTGGTTACGTTAACCAAACCAGAGTATATGTAACCTTTTGATTCTTATGTGAATACAGTGCAATTTAAAATGTCGGATAGTAGTGATCACACTAGTGATATAGAGGAGACAAACAAATGATTTCTATTAAAAAGCTGAAAGAACACAAAGTTCTGTTTATTAAATCGCAAGTGCCTTACATAACACAAGAAACGGAAAAACCTTTACAAATACTAACGGAGCATTACAAGGAAATTTTTAATCTTTCTCAGACTAGTAAGCAAGCTTAAAAAATAAGCAAAATGAAAAACAAAGTAAAAAAGAAATGTGGTTTGAGCAAAACTAGTAATAAAAAAATTATATGCAAGCCACGGGAAAAAGTAGAGTCATTCAGACGCACCTTTTATTTTTTTAAAGGTTTAAGGGTATAAAATTACTGCTTCGAGTATTCTCGATTATGTGTCAATTGGAGTTTTAGATAAAGTTAACAGAAAATATTGTATAATGGTTGACCCAGTATGAACCATTTGCCCCAGTATACACCAATATTGGTTCATAGTCGGCGTCCTATTGGTTCATATCGGGACACATATGGCCTATGTTGGGACCAACATAATTTAATTAGAGATTTTGGAACTTTAGTTGACACACTGAGGGTTTCATTGAACCTATTGCAGAAGGTTTTGGTGAACTCCTAACAATATTGTCTTGTGTCCATATCTTCTTCTTCGGGATATGTAAATGTACTACCGAAGGGTTTACGAAGAAAAGAAACCACGCATTCACCGTTATTAGCATCTTTAACATATCCAGCATAATGACGAACAGTTTTCTCGGTAGGGTATTTCGCAATAACAAAATCGCCAACATGAATATGTGGCTCAAAATCATTGTCCTCATCATCACATAGTGCGTTTTTGTCAATGGTATGCTCTATTTCGGACTTTTCTGAGCTTGATTTTCTAGTTTTATATATATTTTTTAGGTAATAGACCTACACATAGTTTCGCATTTTTTTAGCTCCTTTTTTTGTAATGTTCCAAATACTTGTTTTGCCATTTTCTGTTTCTTACTTTCTTCTAACTGTTTTTTTTTCTTGTCTTTGTCTATGCGCTTCTTCTATTTTATCTTTTATAGGAGTGTCTGTAAGTACTGTAAGTACTGCAAATTCTTCCTTTGGCTTCAGGTGCTGCTAACATTGATACTCTAGAATGAGAAGACCAGCTACTGGAGGTAAATCAGGATGTTCAAAATAAGCAGTAGTAATAGTTGGAATCAACCGATATTTTTTCTAGGGGAACATCAAATCCAACATTAAGAACTTCAGTGGACGATTCGGGAAGAGTGTTTGCTTCGCCTATTACAGTATTTTGAGGTTCTGGATTTGGTAAAGTTGCAACTTCAGACGGCCGGTCTGTGACATGAGACATATCTGTAAAAATATTGGAATTCAGCGGATAAATTCCATTTTTCTGTAAACCTTTTAAACTATTGGTTGGGGTAAAGGCTGAAGGGAATACTTCACCAACAATTTCACTTATATTATAAATTGTTAAAGGTGTGCCCGGGTGATTACTCATCCATTCATCAGCTGATCAGTTGTAGTACGACTTGAAGGCTCCAAAGCAGGAAACATCCAAAGGCTGCATGCGATGACTGCAGAGCGGTGGTAAGGTCAATAATACTATGCCATTACCTTCTGCTTTCTTCCACTGCATAATGGCTTTCATCGTTGTCCAATATGCTCAATATCTCTTTCTCAGGAAACCAGTTAGTATGTTTAATAATATGATCCATACATTCTGAAAATGCATTGGAAGTTATCCAAAGTGTAGGAAATGCGGAGCATCCAGAACCAGGTGGAGTGTATTGTAACCTTTTTGGCACTCTTTTTCTTGGGAAAACCATAAATAGGAGAACAAAAGTACCATTTCCGGATATTACACATAGGGTTACTAAAATACCTCGTTCTCCCGAAGTGATTTTTCCGGCTTGTTTGCAACCACTTTGCGCTAATATCTTTGGAGGCTTGTGTACAGTCGTTACACAAGTCTTGTCTAAATTATGTAACAAACTTTTTTATGTTATGTTGAAATTTGCAATAATGTAGGCAACTTGTTCATTTTCGTGCCATGTAAATTGCCTACTTTATTGGCTGAAAATATGTATTAAAATTATTTTCGTACTGTTTGCTTACAGTTCGGGCAGGTCATGCGCAATGATTTCATTAGCATCGTTTTTGGTAGATGATTAAAAGCGAGAAGAGCATCCATTTTGTTCTCTTAAATATTTTGTTGAAAAGTGCTGTATAGTTTTTACAGTAAGAATTATTGAACCTATTTTACATTGTTTGAGATGTTTACCTTTTTTAAGCGCTTTAATTTTAACGATAGCTTTTCCTTTTGGCATATTTTCATTGTACAACTTAGTTTTCAGTTAACTGTACGCTATACGATTCAATTGATCGAGGATGACGCAGTAAAAGTTTTTTGCTATACAGAAGAATTGTAAACAAATGGTACCTTAACCCGTTTAAACCAACCAAGTTTGGCTGCGTTCTAAAGGAATTTACATATTTGGGATCAACAAGTATCAAAACCCTGTTATATTTCCATTTCAAGAATTATTGCACAACAAAATTTGAAAGCGTGTATTCAACTGCCTTTAGTTATCAGTAACCATATAACAGTGACAGCCAAAATGTAAAAGTACTGCAGGTATTTCATTCCTAAGCATTAATTCATAATTAATTTTTAAGTTAATCCAGATTTACTAACACTAGTATTTAGATTTTCTACTTTATAATTTGATTTGAAGATATATCCATATATATATATATATATATATATATATATATATATATATATATATATATATATATATATATATATATATATATATATATATATATATATACACACAATAAACCTTGTTATTGTTTTTAGTTTTAAATTTATTACATTTAAGGTTTACTTGTTTTCCATAAAACAAGTTGACGTCCGAGATATTTAAATATTTATTTAGAGACTGAGGCTACATCAATGTTGGAAAGCGAACATATCTAATCACAATTAGTTTTAAATTAAAGCAAATCCAAATTTTAAGAACCAGTCCCATTTAATCTCCGACTGACTAAAAGGCTCAAAATCTCCTAGTTGACATTAGAAGTATAAATAATAATTGGGTTAAATTAATAACCACAACACACGCTTATTTCATCTTTTTGTTAATATTACAAACAGCCTTTCTGTAATTACCTCTTTTCTGTTGACCTAAGCGGCAACTATATTTAAATGAATTGGATCATTTTCCACATACATATCAAAATTAGTAGGTTCTTCGAGCAAATTTATAATGATACTGAAATTTCTTACTATAAATTTTCCTATCCTAGTAAATAATTTCTATCAAAACTTATTTCCTATTTCCTTCCACAACTGTTTTATCGTTATTCATAAATGTTATCCGGCGTACACTCCTTCCAACTTCATACCAACTTCTAAATACTAGACCGCCCGCAGTACAAATCAACTTCGACTTCACTTCACTTTACTTTATTCTCATTCCTGCTCTTACACTCCTCTCTTCCTTAACTCACTTCCTATAATATACTGTCATTAATTTTACCCTCCACCTGTGTGATTAGCCTGAGCAGTATCCTATCCCGCAACCAGACTAGCCTGACCAGTATCCTGACCCGCAGCCAGACTAGCCCGACCATTATCCTGAAGAAATTCTCGTACTAATTTCTCCTGCACCTGTATTATTACCCTGACAAGCAACCAGTAGCTTAACCAGTATCCTTCAACTATTATCCTGCAGTCCGTATAATTAACCTAACCTGACCAACATCCTTTAGTTAGTTACACACTCTTTTGTGTGTACATTCCTTGGTGATTAAAAGCCCCGAGGCGGGTGCATAATAGTGTCGAAGGTAAGAAGTACTTAGTTTGCAGAAGATTATTCCCTGAAAAACTAAATATTTCGAAGCCAAGAAATCATCCCTTTATCGCTACGAGACCCTTTACAAAGCAGTAAAGCACGATAATTTATACTATCTTAACGGTGGTTAAACACTCCGAGACGGGTACTGAATGGTTGGCAAAGGACGTGGTCAATTAGACGGAGGTTAGGCCTTGAATAATTAGCTACTTATACTACAGATACACCTACCCTAACGATATCAAGCCTCTAACCGTTGCCGGTAGTTTCGACTCCGAATACGATATTACAGTTTCCCAAATACCAATCAGAATTTCCAAGTAATACAGTTTGCATTTACACAGTTACGAGTCCTCCAAATAATCTCTCTATGTACCTAATTTCATTATACAAAACCATAGTACTTATACCCCGACCACAAATAACATTCGTCCACATATTCACCATCACCCTGTATACATCCTCCACTACTGTTTCATATATTCAAATACACACAACGGGA
The DNA here is from genome assembly GCA_036346205.1 of Vesta saturnalis. Lineage (NCBI taxonomy): Eukaryota > Metazoa > Arthropoda > Insecta > Coleoptera > Lampyridae > Vesta > Vesta saturnalis. The sequence goes on along the minus strand of JARFJB010002309.1, from coordinate 1,311,031 downwards.
TTTGTAATTATTACACTGATAAAGGACAATATAAATTAAATTGGTCATCGTTTAAGAATTTTGCAATATTATGCAAAACAACACGACAAATAGTGAGTGTTTCCAACTCAAGGGCTAATTTATTTATTTAATTCAATATTTAATTAAGATTGTTTATTTTATAAGTTCCGTTTTAGGGTTTGTTTTATTTTATATTATTATACCCGAATAAATTTGTTATAACTTATTCTTAGGTTTATTCACAAAGTACAGTCATTAACCCCGACCTGAAAAGCAAATCGAGGGCAAAGAAGTGTAGTACCCAGGAGGGTGTTACAAAATGTATATTTTAAGGTTAGCCTTAAAGTTCAACAGTACAGCTTTTAACTACATTAATTTGTGGCACTAACAATACAACTCATTGTTAATAGATATGTTACTGATCTATACAAATTTATTGCCTATTGAAAATCCACTACTGATTTTGCTACCATCTGAATTGTTTAATTTCTTCACATTCATAAACATATTAGATTATCACAAACGTTTTTAGATAATAGAGAACTTGTCAAAGTAAAACGGCTGTATAAATTTGGAATACAATATCTTATCTTGACTAAATAATTACTATTGGCACCATAGGCAACTGATAAAAGAGTAAAGTAGTATGGACACCTTTGGGAAAGCTAAATTTATGCCATGCAGGTTTCACACTCTCTAAAGTCTTTTGCCAGTACTACGTTTGGAAGCCAAACAACAAAACAAGGACATTTTCAGAAAATGTGCGGTGAATCAACGATGCGTGGAGAAAACAATATTAGACGTTTTAATACGTCCACTTGACAATAGATCCATGTAGAAACAAAAGTGGGGGAGGGTTGTCCAACGTGCAACCGGAATAAATTCAAAACTCAAACTCAAAAAGTTGTACTCCTTCTTTTCACATTTCCTCTGTTTACCTAGCTAACAGCAATGACTATTTTTAGTTGAAACATTCCTCCATATGTACGGATATGGAAAATGTGTATATATACTTCAACAGAAAACCATTACCTGCAATTTTGCTAACCACTTTCTAAGAAATTGTACTGAAGGAATTTCCCATTAGTGGAACAGCCAGTGGTAAGTCATTATGTTGTGAAGTTTTCTACTGTGTTTCGTTACGGTTATTTCAGTTCGATATTTGTTCTAATGGCGGAGTACGTTTTATCAAAGCGAAACAAGGAAAAACTTCTTCATGGAAACCACATTTCTGTTTTCTCCGAAAAAAAATAAAGAACACGGGATAAGGAACGGGCCATAACGACAGAGGAGAGACAACAGCGGACCACGTCATGCCGAAACTCACGGAGATATTGCTGCAATTCGGCCAAAAAAGGATTCATTGAAAAAAAACTATCCGTAGACTCAGGCGAAATGAAGGAGCATTTGCGCTTGCAATAAATATGCAAGAATTGGTGATTCCTCGAGTGTTTAGTAAAATTGTGATTGATGGTCAGTGCAAAAGTTTCTGATCTCAACTTATTTCAGGTAGGATCTTTTCAACTAGAAGCAATCTTCACCTTTTGGCCCAAAATCAAGAGTGTTTTGCAGATGGTACGTTCAGTACCACACCAGCCATGTTTCAACAAGTTTACAAAACCAACGCCATCAGATACAATCCCATTGTACCGCTAGTGTACGCTTTTTTTATAAAATGAAACAAGAGTTACATATGTAAAATTTTTACAAGAATTGAAATGTCTGCAACCTGTACTGCACTCTACTTATGACAGATTTCGAAGTCGCTGCCATCCAAGAATTTGAAAGACGTGATGTTTTTTCATTTATGGCAATCCATCTGGAGAAAGTTCAAACTGAATGTCTCAAAGCTGAATACGAAAATGATGAGGAGTTCTTTCGTTGGATTAGAATGATTCCCGGTTTGTCATTTATTAATTTAGATAACGTAAGCTACGCATTCCCCGAATTAGTTGTAAGCGAAGGCTTTCCTGAAGAGGCTGTACCCACAACCATTTACTTTGAAGATGCCTATATTGGCCGAAAACTATGTTGTGGACGTCAAATTCCAAATTTGCCAACTCAGTTTTGGAATGTCTATCAGCGCACTCTTAACAACTAACAACGTACAAATAATCACGTGTAAGGACGGGTCCACGCTTTTCAAGAAACAAGAGGAATGCAATTTCCAAATATTATTCGTTTTATTGAATGTTTGCAGATGCAACAAGGTATTCCTAACTGCGAAATAGTACAACTGATTGCTTTAAAGCAACGAAATTCAAGAAATAAAAAGTATGTCGCAATATCAGCTCGTGTAAAAAGAATCGTTGAAGATTTTTAAAATCATCAAGTCATCCATTACTTGCGTGGGACTGCGTACAACTTTGAATTTTGAATTTATTCGGGTTGCACGTCGGAATATAGAGGTTAAAATTTTTCATTTTCTTTATATGTATGTACTAAAAAACACTAAAATCAAAACTCAAACACCAAAACAAATTAAATAAAATAAAAATTAAAAAACGGTTGTAGAAATCCTAGCTACCTCCTCGTGGTGCAACTGGAAACGGATGAAGCTGGTTAAAGCTAAAGGTAAAATTTCGGGAGCAAAACGGTTTGGGGCGAAACGGCAGAGGGTGAACGGCCGAGGGTGAAACGTACGTATCCGAAATGACGGATATCTCGAGTCTGTCAGTGAAGTAAAATGACTAAAATAACGAGCGCAAGAATCCTTCAAAATACGTCTAATATCTCAATGAGGATAGACAACAGCTGATAATTAGGACAAGATAATCAAGGTGTTTGGCTTATTAGATACAAACAATCCCCTAATAACGGAATATTCGACTAATACAAATCATTGTTTGGTATCAATAACAAGAGCATTAAAAAATGTTTATTGTAACCAAAAACAATCGGTTTACTAAGCTTGATTTGCAAAATATCTCGTGTGGAGCACCACACGACCTTCCAACCTACAAAATGAAAATTAAAAGAATAATTTTAATAACATTTTTTTAGGATAATCATACAACTACTTTCATAATAAGTTAATTACGAAATATGCAACATTGTAAAAACAAAAACAATAATCTATGTCAAACAGACGTTTAAAACTTCATGTCTGACAGAAGTTAATAAACATCTAGATATAGAAGACGTAGAAGCATGCGGGTGCGCTGAGTTACGTTCTTTTTGAATTATTTTATGTAGGCGTGTCATATATGTGTTTATAGTTATGTATTATGTAGTTTTGAATTGAGTGATTAATTACATATCAGAAGTAGTATTTAATTCAAGTGCCTTTGTTTGACTAGACGGGCGTCCCTATGCAATTAGCATTTTGAAAATTGTAATTGATTAATAATCAGTATATACAGAAGTAATTAAAATACCGCATTTATTGATTGTAAAGACGTTGCAAATTGATTTGCTAATCAGATGAAATTGTAATAAACGTGAATTGTAAATCGAAATAAATGACAATCTCATAGGCGTTATTATTAACAATTGTAAATAAAAATTAAAGAGGTGATTTTAAGTGTTGTTATTGAAGTAAATGTGATTATTATTATACAGAAACGGTTTTATTTCTTTTGATTTGGTGAAATTTATACAGTTACAGATTTATAAAGGCGAACTACAAATTGAATCTGATTATTATGATACAGGGGCGTGACCGAAAATTGTAAACGAGATTTACAAGGTGATTTTATTTGTGTTTTAGGTATAATTTATGTACTTATCGATTTATAAAGGCGTTATATCAAATTACGAGCTAATTACTAGGCGAGGTTTTCATCGTGGACGTAACACATAATTGTCAATTATTGACAGGTGTCGCAATGTCTGACGATGACGTGCTATTGATAGAGATGTACGAGCATCTAACACCTCCGAAAATGGATGGCGACGGGTGTCTGGCGGTGGGGTGACACCGATGGCGAAAGGGTTCCCGACAAGGTGTTGAGAGGGTTTGAGGGGCGTTCGTCGAGTGGGTCTAGAGTCAGGGCCGAGGCGGTAGAGGGGAGTAGTGTACATCCCTCAATTGGAATTGGAATTTAATAGTCATTTGACCCAAAGGGCGAGGAGGCATCCATCTACAGATGGATCACTAGGCTAGACATGCTAGGCGAAATGCATCGTTGGTCTGGGAATAAGAAAGTTCTGGCGAGCCAGGCGCGATTGGACAACGCGCCGAAGCAGTGGTTCTACCGTATCGATCGTATTAACTACGAATGGGAGAAGTGGCGTAGTGTGCTACAGGAGCCGTTCCCTTTATGCAATAATCTCGGTGCCATGATTGAGGAGCTGACGAATAGGCGTAAACCGTTCAAGGAGACCATGACGGAATATTATCGAGACAAGGTGGCGTTATGTGCTCGCGGCAGCATCAAAGGCGAAATATACTGTAAGTACATATTTAAAATTGACTATTAGGCGAACATAAAAATAAAGTACGCAATAAAACCAGTCTGATGACGCACACGTACACGCACACGCTCACGCACACGCACACGCACACGCACACGCACACGCACACGCACACGCACACGCACACGCACACGCACACGCACACGCACACGCACACGCACACGCACACGCACACGCACAAGCACACGCACACGCACACGCACACGCAGACGCAGACGCACACGACACGTACACGCACACGCACACACACACGCACACACGCACACACGCACACGCACACGTACACGCACACACACGCACGCGCACACGCACACGCACACGCACACGCATATGCACACGCATATGCACACGCACATGTAGACAAACCCACACACGCGTGGTTAAACATTGTTTAAATAAGCTAATATGTCGATTTAGCGATAATGAGAAAAAGTCGATTACATAACCTTCTATACCTACATAATATGTATATGTAGGTTGGAAACAAAAAATGTTAATCTCGACTGGAGGCTTGTCAATTCAGCGATGTCATGGATTTGACATTTTTACAAACATTTATACTCTATATATTTAAGTTTTCTTCAAAAACAATTTTTATTTTTCTATTTCTGAAAACATAATGAAAAATTCAATTCAAACAAACAGTGTTTAAACATAAACATCATGAAATCGATATTACGTAATCTTTGTAACATTTCAAAATAAATAAGCATTTAAATCTCAAAATAATGGGTGAATTAAGTAATTTCCATTCCGTCCTTAAGCCCATGTACTTAATCTTTAAAGTTTTTGGCTTTACACCTTTTAAAATTAATACCTATAGTTTTGAATATTCACATTATTGTATATTGTACAATACGTCTTTTTTAATTTTTTTGTTAACATTCTTTATTAAAAGTGCTTTAGGTGAAGATAGTCATAACATATTCATAGATAAAATGCTTAACGCATTAGACATAACTGCATGCCTTTTGAGTATTTTTTGTGGATACACGTTCCAATGCATTTTTGTAAAATATGTAAGTATAAGTTAAATTATAAAAATAATTATCAAAAAAAATTGTAGTTAATAAATATAATTGATAACATAAATATATTTGATATTTACGCACAAAAACTTCTTTCTCTGAATTTAAAAGAATTGTATAAATGAGAAAGAATTCTTATAATTTTAATTATTATTTGTACAACATGTATTGCAACGGTGTCAATTTACATTACTCACGTCATATTAGATCAGGAAGAAAATCCTATTGAAAGATTATTATTTTTAATGGCACCTTTAATATCAAATATTTGCGTCATTTTACAATTTGGAATTGTAATTCTTTGTGTGCGACGGCGATTTGCATTTTTAAATGAAGAATTTCTCTTAAGGTAATGAATCTAATATAAAATTCCTCTAATATACATTTTTTTAGAATGAAAACCATACATGCAGGATTTAAAGCACCATATTTGCTAGAAATTATTTGGGCAAAACATTATGAGCTGTGCGACATATCCAAAAAAGTTAATTATACTTTTTCAATACAAATTTTAACTGTAATTTTTCAAAATTTTGTTACTCTAACAATTAGCTTTGTGTATGGAGGAAAGAGTATCTTTAGGGATGGATTTCAAGATGTGAGGTATTTAATATATGTTGGTGCGCATGGATGCTTTGCTATTATACAGATTCTCTTCATAATAGTTTGTTGTTGTTTAACAACAAAAGAAGTAAGTGTTTTAGAATGTGTATTATCTTTTTTTATAGTTCAATTTTAATCTCACATTTATTTTTAGGCATCTAATATTAATATAAATTTACATAAAGTGGTATCTTTAACTAAACAAGTTTTGCCAAAAAAACTATCGAAAGATTTTAGCGTGCAGGTATGTAAGTCTGTTGACATTTTGGGCATCAACCAAAAATTAGTATAGGGGATGATGGTTTAAAGATAAACCGCAAATTATTTATTACAAACAGTATATATTGTGTCCCTAACTAAATTTAACGCGTATGGCAATTTTACAAAAATAACATTTGTAGTTAGCGCTAAAATTGTAACTAAATAAATTAGAATTAGTCATGCCACTGGTTTTGTTAGTTACCTTGATATTAAACAATTAATGCCACTTTTTTATGGTTAATGATGATATGAAACATTATTTTATTAACAGAAGCTATTGTTCTGAAGTAACATTAAGCTTAAATAGAAGTACTGAAACTGCGGTGGTCCTGATATATTTTTGTGTTTCGAACTATTGGAATTTGTTCAAAAATATTTGCAGCTTACGATAATAAATTATGCTTTTTACACTGAAGTAAATGGCATAGATACATATACGGGTGTGACATCGTTGACGAAGTCCCTTTTAGTCATAAATTGTAAGTTTAAATTCGCTGCTTTCAATAGATTCTATGTACTAAACTGAGGTAAGGCTTTGTCAAACACAGAATTGTCAATATAACTTTCTTTTACGTTTTATGACCTTCATGGGTTTTCAAGGAAGCAGATCACATCTGCATCGATTAGAATAGTAACAGAAGTAGTACGGCAAAATTGTTAAAGATTGATAATTAAATTAAAGAACATTTTTCTTGACCACGCACTGTTTACTTGATAAAAAAGTACATAGAATACTTCAAATTAATAGAGGGGCGCGGCTGTACCTACTACCTAAACAACTGGCGCAATCTATTGAGTATGTAACAAAACAATAATTCCGATACCCACCCTCAAATATTCATTTACATCTATTTATATTTATATTTTTTTAGATTCAGAGGGAACATAATCAACTTGCACATGTCTATATATTCGATATGTCTGTACGTTCGTAGTTTTTTTATCATAGATATAGCACTTTGGTTGTCCATATTGACAGTGGATTTTCTTCAATAGTCAGCTGCTCAATTTGTGACTGCTACATACTAGTTGAGGAGCATAATGCATATTTACCTAGTCCGTGGGATTTTTTGTGAAGGGAAGGTGCGACTATGTGGAATCTCTTTATTATATGTTCCGTAATAGTATAGTACCGGGTGTTTGCTTTCAAATTGCGCCGTTTGGTTTTTGTGACGTCATACATCCAAGCTGGCCGCCATACAAGACACTTATTCAATAAATCATTAATAACTCCGTTCAAAGTGCTCATACGTAAAATATGCATAGAACTTTTTTTATTCTGCATAAATCAGGGAACAAATTTAGTTCTTATCAATTTTGTCGTATCTTGTTCCATTCGTGTCACTATCGGCTTAACATAATGTTGCTATTGGTTTTTTATTATGGGATGAGAAATAATGGTTCTGCTGCTATTTACTCACAATAACTTTAATAATAACTAATAATAATGCATACAAATTTGTAGTAAGTATATTGATATAACATCATTTTATCAGACTTTATTATTATCCTCTTTAAGACAATATAGGATCACTATCTGAGTCCTCTGATGAATCTTCATGTTTTGTGTGGTCATCGCAGTTATCGTCTCCTCCACACACACATAGTTCAGTACACTTGAGATCGTGGGAAAGACATTTACATGGTGGAGTACACTTTCTCTTAACACAAGAGCACCTAGTAAGCTGAAGAACTGTCTCAGGAGCACAGGGTAGCATACACATAACAGGAGCGTATTGGTCGTTTATCAATTCCTAGCCAAAGTTTAGTGGCGAAGGCAGATTGGGATAGGGCAGGTTAGCACGGCACCACTCTATGGTTTGATAACGACCTCTATCAACATATGGTATTAGTGATGCTCTTGTTGATGGCAAGTTTTCTCCTTGAGTCTCGTTCTTTGAGAACACCCGCCATTTCAGTTGTCCGATGTCTGATTTTTTGTGCCAGGTACATATACTTGGCATATGAACTTTTCTATTAACAGTCTATCTTCATCAAGAAATGTTTCTAAGCTTCCAAGTTTGCTTAAAGCTTCGAGAATGTCATCTTCTGCTTTACTGAAGACCTTCCAAAAGGAGGTTTTTGCTTTCTTTGCCAGTGTTCCTGTGATGTCACTTCTAGATAATGCATGCAGGCCTAATAAGGCTGAAGTTTTTTTTCGGCCCAAGGAATAAGTTATTTTGCCGAGATTTATCATTCTTTGATTTTGACCAACTCCAGTTACAAACATAGTGTCCAATGGAAAGAATTTGGAAAACCACAAAGCAAGAATAAAGACATCTGTATCAGGTGAGTAAATATGAAGCTGTGTAGCACCGCGACGACAGGCGAATATGGAATGCAAAATTATTTTCGAATCTGCCTCCTCATGATTGCTTTTCAGTTCATCCGCTCCAATTCCCATTGAAGACTTTGCTGTTTCCCTCCAAGAAACAAATGAACACTTATTTCTTTCAGTTGCATACTGTATTGCTTTCTCCGATAAGTAAGCTGTTAACCCATCTTTTGTCTTAATATGAGATAATAATAACTTCATATGAGTGTTTCCAATGAACGTTGTATCACTAATCTTGTAGTGAATGGGGTGTGTGTTGCCAGTTCTTTTCTTGCGCATAGAAGATTTCAGTGAATCTTCTCTGTATGTGTCGAAGACAAGTGGGTTTCGTCATAACGTGATAGTGTATATTCTAGTTTCCTGTTAAATTCGGTTGCAAGATCACTACAGGGTTTAACAGTCTGTGCTTTTTTCATGGCTTGTACCTCTGCCATACCATCAAGAACCGCTACTGTCGATTTATTATATATATATATATATATATATATATATATATATATATATATATAATATATATATATATATATATATCTTACTGAACAAAGAATTGAACTGGCATTCTGGTTTTCTAGTGGATGCAGGTTATTAGTATTGTCTCGCTCTACTTCACTGGTAGTAGCCACTTGATCTTCCAATATCTTCATCAGTCTAGATTTATTGCCACACATTAACTATGAACCGTCTAAGGCGAACATTGATCGTGGAACAGAAGAAAATTCGTAAGTTCCCAGTGATTCCTTTAGATTGATATCCAGTCTACTCCTTGACACAACCAGCAATCGTGTAAAAAGTGATCGATCTGCTTTTAGCTGTATCTCCCACCTTTGTCGGCACACACTTGGAAGCAGTTTTACACAATTTCAATTTTACTTGCTTTATCCTCGCCCAGAAATACGTTTGGTCAGACTAAATTCGCTCAGTTTTGAAGGTGGCGTACAATTATTTCCCAAGCACTGTCATTCTTGTTGCATCAATTCGGATGTCTTCGCTAAAAACATTGATAAGGTCGTTACCATCGTCTGATATTGGGTCCGTTGAATTATTCAAGGCATTGAGAACTGTTACCACGTCAGAATATTGGCGGTTCGACTTTGATGTTGTAAGTTGGTGATGATGTAATTGACGATATTCTGTCATCCCTGTTAAATCTTTTACTTCTTTGGCTAGCCTTGATAGTACAGGAGCGATCAAAAAAAAACCTTGCCAGTGCACTCTTCTTTTGGGTAATACTTACAAGACCTCCAGCTACCTTCATTGCTCTATTTTGGTGTTCTAGAGCCTCGTCTGTACCCAAAGCACAAAATGGTATGCTACTCTTGTTTACTACCCAGTTCCCTTTCATAAACTCTTCCCAGATATTCGGGTTTGTCTTTTCTATCTGTCTTATATTAGCTAAATACCAAGCGATCATACTTGCATAGTTTCTTAAATCAAGAGCAAAGAAATATTTGACAAAATCTTCTAATGTAGCTAGATGTAGCTCCCAATTACCAGTTCTTACAGATCGTATGTAACTCAACATAGTTCTAACCATTTCCATGTATTGGCGAGCAACTTTGAAGGTTGGTTAGTGGTCTCCTTTACTATTATCAAACTGTTGCATTTTCGACAGAATGTTCAAGTTTTTTAGGGCAAAAACAGTCTGTTTGTGAACTGAATTAATATCTTTAACGTTGTTTGTCTGCAAGGCGACAATCAACTTATTGATATTAGTGTCAATTTCATCTTTTATATCTTCATGATAGGTAAGAAACAAGTCAGTATAGCATTTACATAAGGCAAGTAGAAGTGTTGTATGTGCTTCAACTCCTCGTCGTACATGCTTTCCTGCTAGGATTTGTGGCATAACTGCGTCACCATATAAATCACTTAAGGTGCGCTCAAGTCCTGTACCATCCACAAAGGTACCTATTGCTCTGAGCATTGCCATTATTGTGTGCAATTCCCCTGGTCTCAGTATCCAATGTTTAGACAGATCTGGTTTGGCCATTACTAAATGTAAAAGTGGTTTATAAAGACCAAGGTCAAAAGTTACAAGAGTTCTTGAATCTGAACCTGCAATGGCGTTTGTCACTCTTTCCAACCTTTCCATGCACGTTAACTGTGCCGAAGTCGTTGTTGGGCTATTGTCTATGAGAGGAAGCACACAAACTCTCATTTTCTGCATTGGCTGGTTCACTAAGGATTGATATGCGGACCACGTCGAAATAAAAACATCTTTTGAGAAAATGCCGCTGTCACTCTCAGCATTTTCATCTGTGTCATTATTAGTGTCAGAATGACTTGTAATTTCAGAACATCTGTTAATAACACTAACATTGGCCATCATCCATACGAGATCTTCCAGCTTGCTGCAATCCATAACTTCTTGATTTCTTTCTTTATAGTCAATACTAGTCTGAATTTTAGGCCCACTTATTTTTTTGGAACTTGAAATGCTGCAGTGCGAAAGTTCAGTAAGAAACGTTGGAATGGTGTCGAGTGAACGACGAGACGGTGGCTGTGAGAGTACAATAGATTCGTGTGTATCAGCCTCAGATTCTACTTGATACACAGCCATTACTGTACCGTGGAGAGTGTTCTTACCATAAGGAGTGTCTTCTTGGAAGTCAATATTATCAGCTGCACAGAAAATAAATCTCCCTGCAACTAGGTCTCGTGGCATGTACACGCCCTCATTTGCTTCCATACATTTAATAACTTCGCTCGCAATCTGAGTTTCCATTCTGAGGACTTTACCATACTCAATAGAAGTTCCCAAACCATGAAGAAACTGAATTAGGAATTTGTTTCTTGTTTCTGAGTGGACAGTAAGCCCCACAGCTACCTGCATTGGCATATCCCGTCCATGACGAACATTTTTATTGATTGCTGATGACACTTGGCGGGATGACATCATTCCATATATTAACATTTGGGAGACTCGCTGAGCCTTATTGGACGCCTGAGCATCTGTCTTGTTTTCACATTTTATATCCATTTGACCATCGATGCACCACTTAAAAAAATGATAACTTGTTTCGGAATGACTTCTTCCACGTCTTCTTTCTTAAGGGACCCGGTGAAAGTCCATTTCTCAAGTTTCATAACAGAATCTCGTAATATCCGAGATGCATCAAAGAGGATTTTCATGTCTTTGTTTAAATCTTCATATGCATCCTCAGCAATAGCAATACTTACATCAGCTGTAGCCTTTAGCGATACGCGCTGTGGTTCGTTCACTCTCTTTGGTTTACTGAAAGCAATTTCACTTTCAAGTTCCTCTTCTAATAGATTTTTAATTTGTTTTCTAGACTTTATCTCTGATTAGTTAACGCCATTATCTATTGATATTTTACGGTATAAATTCTCAATATCCATCATAGTCGTGACGTTACCTTCATGAAGAAAGCTACTAAAGGAGGATATAAACTCAACGTCAGCTGCTCGCTGATGGATTGAAAACCTTTCAAATTTAGAATGATATTTGGGGTCTTAAGACATTCACTACATATTTGTTCCAGCATTGTTTGTGATATTTGATGTTTTTTGCATGGTCATCTCCAGGATCTGTGCAGTCACTCAAGCGTACTTTCAATATTTCACTATCAGACAATTGGACAGCTAACTGAAGACGATCGCCACTTTGGTCTGTTGTATAGCAACAGACTCTCTTTGCTTTTCTCTCCTTCATCACAAAAGAAACAGTTATTTTTGTTATATGTAGGTGTTTTCGATCTTAATGTGTATGTTGCCTTGTCACTGCTGGTACTTGCTTCTAAATCATTGTTAGGTTCACATCGCTTACCTTCTTCGAAATACTTTTTACTTCGCTCCATGTTTGCCGTATGAGTTAATTTTTTGTAACATTCTTTGTGCCATTTTGCATTGTAGTCTTGTAGCTGTTGTACACTTAGATTCGCGATTCTACTACTAATATGCATATACTCTGGATTCAACCATTCTTCTCTTTGTTTCAAACACTGCAAAAGTTTTTCTAAGTTCATTGTATTAACAAGGGGTAATTTACTTTTAACTTGACACAAAGTACACAGTTTATAATCTGTTGAAAGTCTGATTTTTTTGGTGGAGGGAGGAAGATCCAAATGAAGACAACTTCGGATGTTGGGCGAACTTGCCATGGTTATCAAGCTTCAAACACTTTTCCACAATCTGGAATGAAAGAGAGAACACATTGAACCAACTGAAATATAAATGTTACGGACAAAGATGTAAAACCGACCTTTGGCAGTATTGGCCGGCTAATGAGGTAAATGCCCACTTAAGTTGGTTAGGTTAGGTAGGTTATATTTACGTAATTGGCCGGCCAATACTGTCAAAGTCCGTAATATAAATACCACATTCAGCACGGGCAATAAATGTGGCTAAGCAATTCATTTATACAAATAAATATGTGTTATGGAGAAATACTGGCGTGTAAGCCGTAAATAGTGCAAGATACGACAAAATTGATAAGAACTAAATTTGTTTCCTGATTTATGCAGAATAAAAAAGGTTCTATGCATATTTTACGTATGAGCACTCTGAACGGAGTTATTAATGATTTATTGAATAAGTGTCTTTCAAATTGCGCTGTAACCAAACAGCGCAATTTGAAAGCAAACACCCGGTACTACACTATTATGTAACATATAACAAAGGGATTCCCCATGGTCGCATCTTCCCTTCACAAAAAAATCCCACGGAATACTTTATGCGCCAGAACTATACTCTCGGTAGAAGAAAGAACAATCGTTTGTTGTTTCTTTGAGCTGTATGATATTAATTTATTTATTTATTCTCCTTCTACAATTTTTATTTAATGCCCAGTCGGAATCTACAAATGCAATAATACCATCTTTCACACTTTTTTTATTGCAAAACCAAGATTTCTTGTTTGTTTAATATATTTAAGAATACAGTTTGTTGCTTTCCACATAGCGTGTGTAGACTTATATAATAATCGCATCAGGTAAGCCCCACTGAAAGCAATGCCTGGGTGAGTCGTAACTAATAGGTATGTAATAGAACTAAAGTTTTCACGGTAGGTACCATTTTCAATAACCTTCTTCTTGTTCATTAATGTGCATGTTTGTTTCCATAACTCTATTGACACATCCACTGCTTTATATGATAAAACGCTTAAGAATCTTATTTATCATCTCTTTATTACTAAATTTTATTTCATTTAAGCTTCTTGTAATTTTCATACCAAATGTTTGTACTTCTCCCAAGTTTTTTGCTCTGAATTATTTTTGTAGTAAGCTTATTATTTTATCAATATTTTATGTCCACAATGTCTGTTTTTAATTTTCCAGGTAAAAGGGCTGTTGATAAACCTAGTTGGAGGCTAGTAGGTCATCTAAAATGCGTGGTTTATAAACATGATAATTTTTGGAAACTTTGCAACGGGATTATACATCCTTTAACAACTAAGCGAGCTTTCTTTACTCTATTTTATTTTATTTTAAAGATCGATTTGGTTCAAAGGCCTTTTGACCTCAATTACAAGTTTCTATCTTCCCGAGTGCGCTAACTTCCTTTTTTATTGCTTCTTGACATTTAGTATCCGATTCTAGTGCTCTTTGTAAGTAGTAGGGTCGATATTCTCTCCTCATGAGCAATATGCTACATAAACTTCATGATTATCTAAATATGTTGCTTTTCTAGTGATACGTTTTTTTACCACATACTGTTTACTTGTCAAAAAATAACATAAAATACTTCACATTCACAGAGTCTTGTGGATGTCCTACTACTTAAAAAAGTTGCGCATTCTAACGAGTACAGAACAAAACAATAATCTGGTTACACTACAATAAAGGATGTTCACTATGGTTCCTTTAGTGAATACTGTGGATGTAATACCTACCTCAATTATGAAATTATTAATATATTATATTATATTATATATTATATTATATTATATTATATTATATTATATTATATTATATTATATTATATTATATTATATTATATTATATTATATATTATAATTAATATATTCATAAAACTAAAAGTTGCAGAAACGGTATATACGGAATAACATTATAAATAAATAATGCATCAAAAGTATGTAGATTTACTTATTTACGTTGCTTTCGAAATAAATAAAGTTACAAGGGAATCATCTCGATGTAACATATTACTGAATTGAATCAAATCCAAAGTTATCATCTAGTAACCTATTCTTTACGTACTAAATAAAATGCCTTCAAATGCAACAAAAAGCACATAAGCATTATCAAATGTAGTGTTACATCTAAAATAAACAAATCATATGCGATACTTTATAAATTTCTGTTTTATGTTTTAAAGCACAGTTGGCATATAGTATAGTCATTAATCCACTAAACGTAGAATTGCATCAAATAATGTCATACACCGCAGATAAATGGTATTTCCGATGTTTTCATTTTGTTTCATTACATCCTTCACTTCTCTAACATGAACAATTTAGTGGTGTGACAATATATTCTCACACGATGTTCGAAAATTATACAACAGTATCACTCTGTTTACCTAAATTCCATTTTAAAATACCTAAAAGTGGTGGATTGTAGATTAATAGGAACAAATCGGCTTGGACTCCGAATTAAGTGCTATTTTTACAACAATAAATAGAATATGTGTATATATATATATATATATATATATATATATATTAGTAACACTGAAGTAGTTTTGTTTCACTAATTTAACCTAAATGTATTGATATGAAGTCCAATGTCAAAAAAGCATTACATCTACGTGGCGTTGATTAACATTTTACGAAGTGGGTACAGTTCTTTAAAGTGGTTTTAAAGTATTTAGTACATATATACTCCATGTGTTGGTGATAGTAAAAGCACTTAATTGGGAGTTCAAGTCAATTTGTTCCGTTAATCCAGAATGCACTTCAATTTTTAGGTGTCTTCAAAAGAGATTTTAGGTAAATTTATGTTGATTCTGTTATTTAAAGAAACTTTTAAACACTGTGCAAGAACATATTGTCACTCTCCACTAAATTATAAATTCCATTATAGAAAAACGAAGGAGATGATGAAATAAGATCGGAAATGCCATTTATCGATGATGTATAAGATTACTTTATACACTTCTACGTTTAATGGATTAATAACGGTAGTGAACTAATGATAGATTTTAAAATTTTCCAATTGTGTTTCAAATATAAAACAGAAATTTATGAAGTATCGAAAATGACTTGTTTTATGTTATGTAAATTTTAGATGAAACTCTATATTTAAGGATGTGTTATGCTATAGTGTATGCTTAAACCAAATATTAAAAGATATAATATGATTTTGCTTATCACTTTAGTTATTTAGAAAACGATGCAAATAAATAAATCGACATTCTTTTGGTGAAATAATTTATAATGTTATTCATTATATTTGGTTTGTTGAATTGAAACCCATCTTTGGTCAAATTAGCCTCGGAAGAAAATTTAATCACCCAGCTCACGTTTTGTAACGTCAGTAATGTTTGTAACTTTCACACAAATAAATCTGTTCTATTTATACATATTTCATAGTCATTTTAAATATTGCGACTTCTAAATGGCATTTATTATAACAAATCCATCCAATCTTGATCAACGTGCGGTCATTCAACTTTTGTGGACCAAGGGTTTGCAACCAACGCAAATCCATTTCCGATTGCAGACAGCTTATGTAGAAGCATCTTTTGCCTATCCAACTCTAAAGGAATGGTGCCGAAGATTTATAAATGATAAAGAGGGAACAAAAGATGCGCCGTGACCAGGTGCACTGTGTACTGCATCAACAGACACCAATATAGAGCCTGTGCATAGTTTGATTAGAGAAAATCGTCGAATTTCAATCAAAGCAATATCACAAAATATTGATGTGAGTGTCGGATCCGTCCATAGTATCGTACAGAAACTAGGTTACAGAAAACTTAGCGTGCAATGGGTTTCTCGTTTTCTGTCTGAGTATCAAAACTATTTGCGAATAGGTTTGTCTCAGCAAAACCTAACGGAGTACAACGAAAATTGTAATAACTTCCTTTTATCAATAGTTACAGGTGACGAAACTTGGTGCCATTATTTTGAACTATCCAGTAAGTTGTCGTCGATGCAATGGAAACATTCACTCACCACCACCAAACAACTTTATGGCATAAACTCCCGCAGGTCCATTGCTAATAGAATTTAAAGAACCCAGATTGAATATTAATGCAAATCTACACAACGAAACTCTGAATAAGTTTCATCAAGTAAGAAAACGAAAACGCCCAGGAAAATGGTGTCATTTTGCTTCACGACAACGCGCAAAAAATGAAGGGTTTTAGAACATCCACCCTACAGGCCAGGTTTATCGCCTTTCGAGAAAGAAAATTTGCAAAGAAAAAATGAAGGGTTTTATGACCTTCATGGGATTTAAACGTCAGCAGATCACATATGCATCGATTAGAATAGTGACAGAAGTAATACCGCAAAATTGTTAAAGATTTATAATTAAATTAAAGAACTTTTTTTTTGACCATACACTGTTTACTTTATAAAAATGTACATAGAATACTTCAAATTAATGGAGGGGCACGGTTGTACCTACTATCTAAACAAGTTTTTTTTTTTATGATTGTGGACCTGAACAGGCTAAATAAGGCCTATCGTGCTAAAGCACTCAGGAACACTTAGGAGGATGGATAGAGGGATAATGAATTGCCAATAGATGCCTATGAACAGCTACCTTAAATTTTCTCATATCATAAGTGAGAGGAAAACAGGAACTAGGGAGATCATTCCAGAGTTTAGAAGCCGTGTAGAAAAATGTGGATTGCGCCCGTTTGGTACGACAAGTGGAGATTTGTACTGCATACTGATGATGTGAATGAGCGAACCGAGTGTTTCTCGCAAAGATAGCCGGAGATGGTATCAAAGAATAGCCGTTGTAATAACGATAATATAAAGAAAGAACTGAAACCATCCTTCTATGCTCAAGGGACTGTATGTGAGAAGTTAAGGACGGGTCATTTATAAGCCTAATCGCTCTCTTTTGAATACGATCAACGATATCGAGAGCGTATTGGGGAGCACTAACCCAAAGGTGAGAATTATATTCCAGATGAGGCCGAATTTGGGCCTTATACAGCAAAAGGAGTTGTCGAGAGGTAAAGTACTGCTTAGATCTGTACAAAAAGCCTATTTTACGAGCAGCTGTTTTGGTAGCTGACAGAAGATGGTCAACCCATGAGAGATTTGAAGATACAGTCATACCCAACAGAGTAATAGGGTCTGAAAACTTAAGAACTGAGCCATTCATACTTACAACAGGAAATGATCGATCTTTTTTGGCGGACATAAAGCAACACTGAGTTTTGTTAGCATTAAATTTAACTAGATTATTGCTTCCCCATTCGAGAATACGTTGAATGTCTTTGTTGATTGAATTTGCCATTTCAGCTTTAATTCCTTAATTTGACATAGAAGGTGGATTATCACTATGAGTAGACTGAGATGAACTACAGTGAAGAGTGCTATCGTCAGCAAAGCAATGGATGGGGTTAGTTGTAGAAGAAATAAGGTCGTTTATGTACAGCAGAAAAAGTGTAGGCGCTAGAACGGATCCCTGTGGTACACCCGCGTTAATGCTAACTTCTTTTGAAAAAAAGCCATCAGCTACGACACGTATTCGTCTTTTATCAAGGAAACTAGAAACCCAGTTGATGAGCGTATCATTTAACCCAAACGAGGTGAGTTTGGCAAGTAAACACTTATGCCAAACTTGGTCAAATGCCTTTGAGATATCTAAAGCGACTACAACTGTTTCACCGGACTGCTCTACTGTCTTGTTCCAAACTTGGGTCACATATGAAAGAAGATCGCCTGTTGAACGACTTTGCCTAAACCCATATTGGTGGTCACTAAGGAGTTTGTTAGTTTCAAGGAACGTGAGCAGTTGCTGATTGATGGCTTTTTCCATGATTTTAGACAAAATGGAAGTGATGGCAATTGGTCTGTAATTTGAGGGATCGGTCTTATCACCTTTTTTGGGAATAGGTTGAACATTTGCTAACTTCCATGATGAAGGGCATTTCCCAGAAGATATAGAGATCGTATAGAGCTTAGATAGGACTGGTACTAGTTCGGGGGAACATTTCTTTAAGACAATAGCTGGGATACCGTCTGGGCCAGTCGCCTTATTGATATCAAGCCTACTGATGAAATGAATTGGTTTCATAACGTATGAAGAAGAGTTGACTAGGGGCACATCATTTCCAGAATCATTGAGACACGAGTTTGATGCAAACAAATCCACAAAAACGTTGACTTTGTCTACAGAATCAGCAACTACCGATCCGTCAATAGATGTCAGGGGGGGAAATGAAGATGTTCGAAAGTTTTTACTAATGGCTTTTGCTAAAGACCAAAATTTACGACTGCCTAAAGGAGATGTAGCTAGTTCATTGCATTTTCGTTGTTCGAATATCTTTTTAGTTTTAGTGATGACACCTTTGCAGATATTTCTAGCACCAACGTATTCTACATGACTGTCAACCGATTTATTAGATTTCCATTTAATGTAACATTTATTTTTTAAAGATATTGCATCAGAACAAGCCTTATTGAACCAGGGTTGGGAACGTGAATGACCTACACGGTACTGTTTTTTCGGAATGTACAACTCCATTCCCATGAGGATGACTTCAGATACTGAAAGAGCGATGTCCGAAGAAGAGGACGACTTAAAACAATATTCACGCCATGGAAAGGTTGCAAAGAAATCCCGTAAATCACTCCATCGAGCTGACTTAAAACACCACAAGGTTCTATCGGTTTTGCGAACAACAGTGGAATTAGGTACAGTAGAAATGATTTTTATTAGACAATGGTCGGAAAGACCTAAAGGCGAAAGAACGGAAGTTTTATAAACAACAGGGTTTGATGTAAGAAAGAGATCACGAAGATGTGGAGTATGGTTAGAGTTATCAGGGATTCTTGTGGGTTCAGAAATCATTTGTGTGAGATCACATGAGATAGCAAATGTTTCTGCACTATGACCAGCGGGATTTGTAGTAGATGAAAATTGAAGCCAACTAGAGTTATGAACATTGAAATCGCCTACAAATGAGATATCGCAAGATGGAAACTGAGACAGGAGATAATCAACTTTCATACTAAGGTAATCGAAGAAGTCTTGAAAGTTGCTGTCATTAGGAGACCTATAAATGCAACAGTAGAATTTCACAAAATTAGGACCAGAATGTTTAAACCAAATCACGCCAAAATCTTTATTTTCTCTTGCAAGCAATTCTGTCCTTGATGTACGCACATACGCCTCCTTTATATCGAAAGTTAGAGTGAAGATGGTATTGAGGAAATTGCAAGTCGGATGACTCGGAGCTTTCAGAGGAGTCTTGTGTTTCAGATAGAAACAATATATCAGGTTGTAATTGTTCAAGATGTTGGTGAATAGCATTAAGATTAGACCTGATACCGCGGATGTTGCAGTAGTGAATCAGAAAGTTGATACTTTCGATGACCGAGGTCGCTTGGGCCCTGCCCCCCCGGACATCCGAATGGGGCAGGATTTTACGTCCGGAATTTATAACCCTAGAAACCACAGCCATCTTATTTTTTAATTTGGGACTTTTAATCCGATAGGAAGACAGTGAGGGCGAGAAGGAAGAATAAGGATGAGAATAGATTAAGGATGATGGAAAAGGTAACCGGCAGCCCTTACCGAGCTCAGAAAATCGGAGACCCAATATTAAGGAGCCCATGGTAAGGGTGGTGGTACCTCCCCGGCTGGCATGGAGTATACATGCCTACCACCTTCAGTGGCGCAATCTATTGAGTATGTAACAAAACAATAATTCCGATACCCGCCCTCAAATATTCATTTTAAATTTATAGTTCTTTAAATTTTCTTCATGCGGAACATAATCAACTTGCACATGTCTATATGTTCGACACATCGTGTACGGTCGTGGTTTTTTATCATAGATATAGCACATTGTTTGTCCATATAAATTATTGATAGTGGATTTCCTTCAATAGTCTGCTGTTAAATTTGCGACTGCTTTTTTTGACAAGAAAGGACCATTGCTAATGGAATTTAAATAACTCAGATTGAATATTAATGCAAATCTACACAACGAAACTCTGAATAGGGTTCATCAAGCAAGAAAACGAAAACGTCCAGGAAAACTTTCCAATGGTGTCATTTTGTTTCACGACAACGCGCAAAAAATGGAGGGTTTTAGAACATCCACCCTACAGGCCAGGTTTATCGCCTTTCGATTTTCGTATCTTTGACCCACTGATAAGGTATTGAGAAGTAGACGCTTTGAATTGGACGGTGAAATACAAAACGCCGTTAAGGAATTCTTCAACCAGCAGCCACGAGAATTTTACGAGCAAGGTACAAATTAGTTGGTAAAGCAGTGGAATATGTGCCTTAATGGTAGAGGTGATTGTTTGTAAATTTATTTCCGAATATCTTTTTTATATACCAAAGATGGGTTTCAATTGAACAACCCTGGTATATCGTTTCTGTAACATTTTATTCTATTAATTGAAATAAAGCTAACTGTAAATATATTTTTAATCTTATAAATGAGGTGGGCACTACCTTCACAGTATTTACTAAAGAAGGGATTTTTTACCTTTTTTTTTTAATTGTAATGTAACAAGATATTCATTACATTGGTTTAACTTAAGGTATTACTTCTGCCGCCATTCTAATCGATCCAGGTGGTGATCTGGTTTTAAAGAAAGGCCACAAAACGTAGCAGAAAGTTATATTGACAATTCTGTGTTTAATATCCTACCACTTATGATTAAGGGGTTTCGTCAACGACATCAAAACCCGCATATGTATCTATGCCATTTGGTGCACTGTTAAAAAGTAAAGTTTATCAATGTAAACTGCAAGAGTTTGTCAATAAATTTCAATAGTTCTAAATACAAAAATATATCAGTACCATCTTTAACTCAGAGTTTTTAGTAAAGCAGTTTCAAACCATCTTTTACCATGCATAAACTCGGGTTAATTTGTTTCATTTGAAAGTAAAGGTAACCAAGAAAGCCAGTTATGTCACTAGTTCTACTTACTTTAGTTCGAATTTTACCTCCAACTTTTAATATGAGAATTGAAATGAACCATACAATCCCGCAATACTTTGGTACAGTAATTTATTTTTATAGGATTTACAACAGTAGATACGTTTATAGAACGTTCAATGGTCATATGAATCTTTCTAAGTTGTAGTTGCGTATTATTCAGACATCACTCCTCTAATAATTTCGGTAAAATGAAATCATTGTTTCTAATCTCAAAAATATTGTAAGCCCTACCAAAATACGTTAAAAGTAAATATTTACAGTAACTAAAGAGAAATTTTAACGTAAATTATGTCATCGAAGATCTATTCTCTTACATCACACACCAAATTACCGACCTTGGGTCCATAGTTCTGTCATATACTTTTTTATATTTTTCTCGTTCCTAATCACCAATGTGTAATTTAAGTGTAAATAAAAGAAAATTGTAAGATATTTTTTCACCAGAGTTGAACACTACATGATCGTGTATAATTTTATTTGGAACAATCTATTCGTTATAAATTTACACATTGGGGGTTTTTATTTGTCATTTGAATGTTTGGTCTTATTTCTATGACTATTGATTCCAATTTCATTAAAAAATAAAGTGGTGTTTTTTAAAATTGTGGTTCTTCAATCTTCGAAATAACTGTTGCAGGAAGGATCTTTTTATTGTTGGGCTAAAAATTAATTTAGTAATGAGCAAAAGTCAACGGAATACTTAGTATTCAAACAGAGTTTCGAAAAGAGTTTATGCAGAGGTTCGACTTGGAAGTCAATCACAATTTCCCTGGCTGTGCTTTAGATCACTAGGTCAGTAGAAAAGATAGCAAGAGTTGCAAACGAACTGTAGAGTAAAGGTTGTTGAAAATATAAGGGTAATTATGAGAGCTGCTGTTACACATGTGACTACAGAATATTTGTATAAAACTCAAACTGTATTTAAGGAAGATCTGCATTTACTGCGAGATTATTTTGACTTACTGGGTATATTTAGTGTTGCGTTGTGCGTATGACACATTTCTCATATTGTATGACCGTGTGCTAGTACGGAAAAAAGCATATTTAGATGCTTGTTAATACTTGTAAGGATTTCACAATGAAAAATTTTATGTAGCATTCCGTGCGAAAAGAGACTTTGCGCATATGTGAGACTTTCATAAAAATTTGTGTGTAGTTTTGAATGTTGTGTTGAATGAATCTAATGTCGAATTTCGGCATTTCAGAGAGTTATTACGTTTTTCTTAGATATTGTGCTCGATAAATGCAGGTGAGATTTAAATCCCTTGAGATGTTGATTTTGATTTATGAAGTAGATACTTGATGACGTTGGAAAGATAGACGTAAGAATCTATACAAAAGGAAGAGTGGTAGTCTAGAGAGGTCTTTTAGCAAACCCTTGGATAGAACGGTCGCGCGCGTGGGTTATTTATTTTGAAAGAGAATGTAACGACTTGGTCCAATTTATGCTGTAAAACTTTATACATTGGTTGTTTTCTGCCAGAACCCATTGTTGGGGGTAGAACATTAAATCGTTTACAAGTAAAGCGGTAGATGAGGTAGTGATTATAGGTGAGGTGTAAGTAGTTATAACAGCAATCATTATATTAAAAAAATTATTGTGTTAGACCAGCGGGATAGAAAAGAAACTTTAAAAGTGATGCTTCCTAACTAAAAAGATTTTTTAATATTGTAAATTGAAGTTGATAGTATTGAATGTTAATAATACCGGTTTATCCACGGCATTAAATCTACCAGATGCGTAGACAATTAATAATTTAAATACTAAGTGCTTTAATATATTTTGGGACAAACCGTGAAGTGGGTATTCAGTAACTCGGTCGCGCGACTGAGTTACTGAATACCTTTACGAGCAGTTAAGACCAAACAACTACGCAGACAACCTTTAGTGTCGGCCTCATTGGCCTAAAGTTAGCGTGAAAAAGGCTGAAATTAGTGGCCAGAGTACATACTCTTTAGCATTAGTTGAAAAAGTTCAGTTCCGTTGCATACCATATCACATCTTACAGAGGGCTTAGGAATTTATACGTGAGAGTAATTTTAGATATATTTGAATAGTGGGGGTTTGATTGTCCTTTAGAGGTGCCATTGTTCGTATTGTAATTTTACTTATAAAATTATAATTAATCTCCTCCACTACCTTTCGTTGTATGTGTAGATAAGCGAGAACAGAATAAGACTTAGTGGGGGAAACGTAGATAATAGAATTTGTTGTGTTTTGCAGCACAAATTGTACCACTAATGTGGAAAGCTTGTTTTAGTAGTAGAACTAATTATTTAACATACCTTTATTGGAGCTATAATGGTTCTTACCGAATAATTTTATAGTGAGACTTAAAGCAAAAGTCAGCCTATGTATTGCAAATTTACAGTGTATATTTCTCTGATTTTTGTTATGTGCACTAAAGATCACAAAGATTTAGTACATTAAATCCTTTTATTTGGTTGTACTTGTGTTGGCTTGATAATTGAGTACTCTTCTAAGCGAAAGGGTGTTGTTCGTATTGGAAGTTTGAGAGTGAGTTATGGATTATTTCATCGAGTAGGATACAATTTAAGATTGCAGAGGCGCCTAAAGACTATTTTTATGAACTGAACTTAGCTATTTGCCGTTTCTATGGTAAGTAAATTTTAACAACTTTACGTTTTATATGACACCCGCTACATTGCAGTTAACTTGGTAAAGTGCATTTCACGAGTAATTAGACCTCTGCAATATGGCCGCCATTAAAATTTTTTCGCCAAATTAAGCGCGGGACCACTCATTGGCGTAGTACCTTTTGTTATATAAAAAAAAGTGAATAAATTCGCTATCACCACGCTCACCTAATATTATTATTATATACTATTTTAACTATTTTAAAATTTTACAAATTTTAAAAAAATTATGCAGTAAACAATTTTTTTATTAATAATTATTGCGTAATTAAAAACGTTTAAAATATATATATATATATATATATATATATATATATATATATATATATATATATATATATATAGATGATCTACGCTGTAATAATAACAGTTAAAATATGACAATTAAGAAATATTGTATAATCTTACGGAAGTTGCACTATAACTGTGCAAATTTTCAATAAAAGTTCTCGTCTTCAGTTAAAACAAAACTTTCTTCCATTTTAGTATGAAAACTACACAATCACTACAACCGTTACAAATTATTGTTTACAGTATAATGGCAAAATGGAAAATTGATTCCACATTTATAAGCAAAGCAAGTGGTCATTAATGATTTCTAATTCACATTATGCTAATGGAGTAATTTGCAGTTTCAACATTAATTACGAATTAGTAATGGTAAATTTTCAGAAATTCTTAACAATAATGATATTTGTTTGGAACATTATTTTATTTTAACGATGTTTATTTCTTACAATAATTAATTTAATTGAAAAATTTTCAATTTTACTAACCTAAGTTACCTCTCCGCGTGATACGCTACTGAGTTGGCAAATAATATTTTAAGACGTTTGAAGGTCGTATTTGTTACTATATTTGTCTTTTGCTATTATAATGTTGTAGGAAAGGATGGAAAATGCGGTTCCGAGTAGCCAACTGAAATATCCCTTTCATTACAATGTTACACTTATAGCATTTTAGTTATTTTATAATTGGATGTTGTTCATAGTGGAATGGCAGCCATATTATAGAGGTCTAATTATTCGTGAGATGCACTATAACCCGCTTACCTTGTAAGCCTTCACAATGCTTAGTGCCTTTTGATCGCGTAACATTACATCAGTTCTATACAAAAGTTTCGTGAAGTTGATAATACAGATAGAGTAATTTACTATGAATGGTTCACGGAAACACTTAACAGATTAATTATTAAATTTAACCTTTTCTATTGATGCTGTTTGATTTTGAAAAAATAAATGTATTGATTTACAAAATATGAAATTGTAGGTTTCTGAACTATCCTGATTAGTATTAAAACTGAGCCAAAATATTTACCAATTTTTTTTAATTATAATTTGCTATTTTTATAGTGAATTTACACTATACGTATACATAAACACATGAATCGTTGGATTTTTACTCTTATATTTTAGTTATATTACATGCTTTTGATCGTAATTACATATTGATATTCACAAAGCACATAGACACACATGCGTGTATGAGCTCGAGCTCGCGCACTCACACGTACATGCACGCACACGCACACACACTCACGCACACGCACACGCACACGTACACGCACACACACATGCACACGCACACGCACACGCAAACGCACACTCACACGCACACTCACACGCACACGTACACGCACGCGCACGTACACGCACACACGCGCACCCACGCACGCAGACGCAGACGCACACGCTTACGCATACGCACACACACGTACACGCACATGCACACGCACACGCACACGTACTCGCACGCACACGTGCACGCACACGCGTACCCTCACACGCAGACGCAGACGCACACGCACACGCACACGCATTCGCACATGCACACGCACACGCAAACGCACACTCACACGCACACTCACACGCACACTCACACGCACACGTACACGCACGCACACGTACACGCACACACGCGCACCCACGCACGCAGACCCAGACGCACACGCTTACGCATACGCACACACGTACACGCACATGCACACGCACACGCACACGTATTCGCACGCACACGTGCACGCACTCGCGTACCCTCACACGCAGACGCAGACGCACACGCACACGCACACGCACACGCACTCGCACATGCACACGCACACACACGCACACGCACACGCTCACGCAAACGCATACGCACACGCACACGCACACGCACACGCACACGCACATGCACATGCACGCACTCATACACACGCACACGCTCACTTACCCCTTACCCGCACACTCATGCGCGCGCTTGAACACACGTTCGCACACACACGCAGGCAGACGCGCGCACACACCCACACACTTTCTGTTTAGGTTGGAAATTATATATTTTACTTAATAAGTTCACATCCTTCGAACACTAGTAATTGTTGGTAAAATATAAAGGGAATTCCCAAAAAAGCGTTAAATCTTTGATAAAGTATCATCATAAAACAAAAGCTTCAAAATTCGAAACTTAAACGTATTTTATTACAACCATCCAGACAGTTTATGGCGTATATTGGTAATTATCTTGTTGTTTCTGGGTAAATTGTATAAATGAATAAAGATACTTTAAAACTACAAATGTAGAAATGTAAGTAAATTATAGATTGACTGATTTCATGATTTGAATTAATGTTGTTGAATCAAATTTTGCATTTGGTTTAAAATTTTACGATCTTGTGTACGAAGGTTACTTCATGCGCATTCTTATAGCGATATTTTAGTTTATTTTTTACCGAAAATGGAATATGTGTAACAAGCATGTTTCTTATCTACTTATTAGAAGTATTCTGGTTTATTATATATTTACCGACACTTATGACCACTTGGTAAAACTGTTTTTTATGAACTCATGCAAAAAGCGTCTATTGCACTCGACGTATGGTCCAAGTCGACCTAAAGACCTCGTTGGACAACCACACGTCGCTTGCAATTAACACTCACTTTTTGCACTTGTTATAAAAATAAAAAAAAATTATTAATGATTTATAAACGATTGTTTTAGGTAATGTTTCAATCTTTGCAACTTTTTCATCAAAATGTAGAATTTACTGCGTGTCGGATTTTTTCTATTGATGGAACTTTGGCTTTTACAGTAAGTATCAATAATACATTATTTCACACCACAGCGGTAAAATCTTAGCGGGCCATTGTGCAATCATTGCGTATCATTGTTTTGAAATTACTTTACAATTTTTGCTTGTTTTTCAGATCACTGGAGCAGTAACAACATATTTAATTATGGTACTACAGTTTTTAATATTAGAATCATCACTTCAAAAAAAATAAATAATTTATTTTATTATTAATATTTTTTTTATCAACCTAGCCAATAATAACCCGTCCTGCGTTGTTTATCACAAAGCTAATAGAAGCTAAAAATGTACGTAATTTCCTTTTTTTTGGCATTCATCTTTATTGGTTCTTTAAATGGTATTAGATTACGAAAAATTTTATACTACCGCGCGCCGTACAGATTTTCAGCTGTACTCCATTGTCTAGGTTTAAACATTTTAGTTGGCTTTGATATCAATCCTTTCTCACTTGTCAGACTTCCAAATCTACTATGCTGGTTGTACCCATAAAAATTCATATTACAAATTTCACGGATCCTTAGAATTCCTCAGACTGAGGTTAAAAAAATCGAAAACGCAATATAGAACAAAAAAATTCATACAAACCTTTTTTTATAGGTTTGAGTGAGCTCAACACTTTGTTGAATATGTCGGTGGTAAGATTCACCGTTTAACCTTCAAACCCTACCCATAGTTCAAATTACGTTAATGCTACCCAGGGGTACAGGAGTACCAAAAAAAAAAGTAGTGAAAATTCAATTTATTGAAAATAAACTCAAATGAACTTCCTCTATACATTTTTGCAAACACATAATATTTGATGACCTTTCTACACATTTGAAACATATTTTCACTTCGGCTCTTACGGTCTTGGGATCGTACGTAGAAGGTGTATCGTCTAGAAGTTTTAGTCTGTTCCGTTAACTTTTGGGGCTGTGTTTCCAGTTTCAATATACCACTGATATTTTCTCGAAAATATGCCGGTAAAGTTGACCAAGATTAACACTCCCTCATATGAGGTTCTATGAGCGACAAAGGCAATGACAAGTGCGTATGTTTTTGATTACTTCTTTATCATTTGCTTGTGATCCGCTTACAAGAACCAGAGAGTTCACTCCTACAATATTTAGAAGACCAAAACACAAACAAGGGGGCCAGCTGTATGTTCTTCGAGAAACTGAATACTGGTGGCAGACCTTGTCCAAACAATCGACACGACCTTTGATGCTTTTACGAAACTGAATTAGTTCTGGTAATGGAACTGTGCGATCCGCTTCATCGTGCATTGAGGATATCATTATTACATACCTTTTCTTCTTGGTTTTTGGACCACAGTAGGAAGGCAAAATTAGGTCCTTGTTGAAAACAAACATTGCGGTTTTTCTTTGTCCATCTTTCAAATTCAAGGAAGTTAGAGGGATTTATTAGTTTTCATGGTACCCACAATTGTTACATTGTGGTCTACGTAACAACTTTTGGACCATCGAAATAGATGTAAACCAATTGTCGAATGTATAATTTCTATTGGTACCGTGAATTGGCTTCGTGAGCTCGACTGAACAGTATTTAGCTACCGATACTCCTTGAGGAGTGGAGCCTTTTCGAGTGTAAACTTCAGCTTTCATCATATAACTGGTTGTTGCATCGCACATCATGATGCAGAATTTGTGTGGCTTTGAGGAGATATACATTTTAAATGGACATATTCCCCTAAAGATGCGCAGCTGTTCGTCAACTGTGCAGTACTCTGATGGACTATAAAATTCTTAACTTTTTTCAATAAAATGATTGAACAGATCTCTGATAGGGGCTAGGCGGTTTTTCCTTCTTCGTTCAAGTCTGGTGTTACGACCGTCAAATTCGTAAACAGTTCGTGAGTAATTCAAGTCGAGCTTGAGTCATAGTTGATCGAAAGTATGTTACCCCAGAATATTTATCAAATAGTTTCTTCATGGTAGCATAGTTCAAATTCAAAACTCCCGCCAAAAAATAAAGACCAAATAATTCTTTCAATTTATTAATGTTGGTGTGTTTTATAAAACATGGTTTTATAGATGTACTTTCACACTCTGCTGCTGCATCCTTTCTATCATCCTTATACCGTTCACGTTGCTTATCTATTTTCGCATTTGTATATTCCACTATTTGTTGTATGATATCGTAAAAAGCAAACAGAACGCTTCAAGACCAGGCTTCATATACCGAGCTTCTCCTCTATTCCCTGGTAAATGCATCACTACTTTTTTCCTGGTAGATCTGATGCGATTCGGTTTTTCTCTACTCCATTTGTACTTATTTTTTCCGAAAAACCTAGCACGTGTACTGATAACTCTCACTAAATCATTCTCCTTATCACTAATGGACTGTCTTTCCACTTCCTCAGGATCTCCTCTTGTTCCTTAGGGTTCGCCTCCTAGGTGATCTTCTAATTGTTGTTCTCTGAGTTCTTGCTTACTGTCTACTTTTACGAAAGCATCATCTTTGCTGCCTGGGAAATCCTCGTCACTGTATGCTCCTTTTATGATTTGTTTCATAGCCTCTTCAAGTTAACATTGGGTTAGATGCTTAGGTTTCCACTTTGTAGCTTACGTACTCATACTAAGTTGAGGTGTTGAATTTGTGTTATCCATTATTCTATTCTGCAAATCAAAAAAGAGTTGAAGTTCAAAGTTTACATAACCTCCTACAAAGTATGAAACAAAACATCCTATAAAATATAAAAGACGAGCCACTTTGCTATGGAATGTAATAACTTACCGCAAATCCAAACTGAAATAAACACAAGAGAAGCAGCAATGTTACACCATCACTATCCAGGGTACTCGTGTATTCCAGCACGATGTATCAAGAGCAACTAAACGCAATGCATACCACACTATGGCTAATTGTGATTTAGGAAGCTAGAGGGAGAGCGGGCAGGTATACTTTTCAAATAAAAAGTTATGATAGAAATAATATTTCGTTGGGTACTCCACTACCCCGGGTAGCGTTTAAAGATTAAAAAATATTACCTAGTCATAAAATAAATGATCCATAGCGATATTTTCACACATAGGACGGGTCAGCTACATATTCGTGCTACAGTTCAAAAAATCACTTACAGAATAAAAACATTTTAAAATTAACATTTTTTTTACAATCTTTACAAAATTATCATGTCTACTTTTTTACATATACAGTAAGTTTATTATAAAACACCTCTGCAGTGAATGAGGGACTTGATTTATAAAGTTCCATATGAACCTTGCAGCTAAGTCAAAACCATGCCTGATGTTAAAATGGTGATTATTAAAAAAGTTTTGCAAATTTTATCTTTTAAAACTTCCAGCATATAAATACACTGAAAAGTTAAAAATTTGATTTTCTATAAAGAATCTCCTACAAAAAGTTTTACTTTTCAACTGAAACGTACGTCTGACTGCTGCTAACCAAGTACACGATTGCAGAGCCCACTATTACCCTAAGGTCGAGGAGAAATGAAAACAAGCTTAAATACGAAATTTTTAGTACTTACGTTTTTTTCATTCTGGAGGTATCGTGGACACATACATCCACACACACAGACATTATAGCCGACCTTAGCGAAACTTTGTCAAACATTGCAAAATGAGTTAATAAATCCATTTAGCGTTAGTGAAAAAAAGTCAATTTTACATCCTTCTATACCTACACATGTATATGTAGGTTGAGAGATAAAAAGGTTATGATGGAATTCGGATACATCCGTTGTCATATTCTTAATTCCATTCTTTCTTTTGTATTATCGGTGTGCTCTATTTATGCAGGCAATATAATAAAATTGGCTTATTTCCTCGCTGGGAAAATTGCTAGTAAAGGTATTAACACTTTTCTTAATTAAACAATATAGTTTTGAGTTATAATAACGATTACAAATGATGAATTGGAAAAGATTGCCTGCTTCTTAACTTTATTGCTATTTTGACTTAATCGTTCTTTTTCTTCATAATTTTCTATAGATCCAGACATTTTATATTTCTTTACATGTTTGTTTTGAAATACTACTCTCTTACTTCTTCCAACTGGTTTGCCATTTTATGTAATTCATTCGTTTTACGGTTCGATACCACATCGCTGTCCAATTTGAACTTTAGATTTAACTGTTCTTATCTGTAATTGTTTTGTAATCGGTCATTTGTCTGCCCCGCTCATGACAATTCTGTGTGCTATGCTATACAAATTCTAATGTAATTTTCCCTTTCTCCGTTTTCGCCACATGTTTATCTCGAGCAACCTTCATCTGCATGTATCAAGAAAGTGTATAGTTGGTCCTAAATACTTGGTTCAGTAAGCGTTTATTAATTTCGCATCTTATGCTCAAGTCTTTATTCCCTGTATCGATTCGAATATGCTGTTCTGTCTATGTTTATTTCACGTCGTATTCGTTTGTATCTTTCCTTTAATTTCCTTACGATATAGGGCAACTCATGATATGTGGGGAACATTTTAAGAGCGTCTTGTTGACACAGAAATGAAAAGAAAAGTTTATATCAACATGTATGTGATAATGCCTATTTTTGAAGTTACGTTCAAAAAAGATTCCGGGATAAATCACTTGGCGATAAATCACTTGAAAACGAACAAATGTATGACTTGGTATCACACGTTGAGGACATCTCTCTTCATAAAGACATCTAGCTTCGAGGGAGTTTCTAGCAGCAAGATCTGAAGCACACAACGCACATTTCTGCGTTGGTGTAACTATTTTGTTGTGAAATAACACTAATAATTCGAAATAATTACTATCTATATTCGTATCTAACAGCATGTGACAGTATCTAGCACTAGTTAAAGGTCGTCGCTTCTAACAGTATGAGTTATTTTCGTTTTAAGTTATTGTTTTTGTAAAAAAAAAAACCAAATTCCTTATTAATATTTAAACTACACATTTGCAGATATATGTTTATATAATATATTAGTATTAAGCAATATATTATATTAATAAAGACTAACTCATATATGTTACGTTTTTATCTTGTATCCACAATTACCATGAAACAAAAAAGAAAGATAATAATTGAATAGAATTTTTCTATTATTTGTATACAAAATTATCGCTCAAAATTTACATATTTAACATATAAGTAGCTCGAGAAAGAGGAAATCTGAATTAATTTTGTAAATAAGAAAGTAATACCCTAATAATAAGTCGGTTAGGCTTATTTACAAAAAAGCGGTCGCTCATAGGAGTTAGGTATATATAGTAGGGAGAATCGTTACCTAAAGGTTATGAAGAATTGTTAGCTCAGCTTCTTGATTGATTTGATTGAGATTGATTGATTTGATCGAGATTGATTGATTAGATTTGATTGAGGTTGAAATGCTTGAGATTGGTTTGATTGGATTGATTGATTAATTGGTTTGATTGATTTGTTTTGCCCACTACTTTTAATTCTGATTATAATTAAATGGGCTGCGATGTTGCCAGACAAAACAAAGATGGCAGCCAAAACAAAAATTGCGATATTTCCAGACAAAACAAAAAATGACCGCCGTTAAATTGATTTGATGTATTGATGTGTTTTATTGATTTGATTGAGATTGATTTGATTAATTAATTCGACTGAATTGATTAATTAATTGATTTGTTTGATTTGGACGGAGTCTATGGACCAATGCGTCGCAATTAATAACAAACTGGCGATACAATTTAATTCTGCCTCATAATTATATTCAAAATGGCGTCACAATTTAATTATGACTCATAATTGAAAACAAAATGGCTGCGAAATTTAATTATGACGTCATAATTAAAAACAAAATGGCGTCTTAATTTAATTACAACTCATAATTAAAAACTTGACCTACCCCACTCCATTCCCCACCAGGTCACGTGAATACTTCCACAATTTAATTATAACTCATAATTAAAACGAAATGGCTGAGGAATTTAGTTATGACGCATAATTAAAAACAAAATGGCGCATATTTGAATTATGACAGTCGAACATCCTGACTCACTCATCTAGTCACCGGGCCACGTGACTATCCCCACCTCTGTCCTTCCCCAAAGGCTCTTAATACTGTCAAAAGGGCCCTAATTACGGGATAAGTACCATAAACATAGCATCAAGGAGTTGAAAATACCATCATTCTACTTGTTAACATTTCAGATATGTATCTTAACCTTATAAAGGTTTAATGTGTGCTCACTGTGACATAGACTGTACGATTAATTTCCGAAATCTAACATTCTACAATCTTTTTAAACGTGTTTAATTCATTGGCACCTAAAAGGAAAAGCTTGCTATTTTCAGAATTAGTTATCGACCAATTCTTATAGAATATGGACTAACATATATTTGTCTATATTTTCAAACATTAATATTTAATCACAAAAAATGTCAATCGCGTTATATTTGTAATAAAATCAATAAACCAATCTGTATTGCGAAAATAGGAGACGTCCATACCCAAACTAGTTGGATATTTAATAATGGAGGAAGTTTGTAACTTTTATTCAGTTTTAAAACCAATGTACCATGTTATAAGACTTTTTGGCTTCACTCCATTTACCATAACAAATAATATATTCAGAAAATCAAGAATTTGGATATTCTGCAATATTTGTATTCTTTTCTTTTTCTTGATTTTTACTGGATTAAGTTTTTATAGTTTAAATGTACCGAAGGAATTTACGCACAAAATTCTTGTGTACATAGATTGTTACTCAAGCCAACTTGGAATTTTTATTGGAATCCTTATTCAGAATATTTCCATAAATGCAGTACGTAAGTAGTAATAGTTTTTTTATATTAGGTAATTCAAATTTTAGATACTGGAAGTGATTGATAGAATATACGTATTTGATATTTACGCCGAACAAATACTTAAAATCAATGTAAAAGAAGAATATAAAAAAGAAAAAAGAGTTGTAATATTGGCTATTATTTTCACGTTAACTTTTTCGCTAGTATCCGTTTATTGCACAATAACTCTAGTATCCTATTTTGAGGATAGTAATTTTTTTAGCAAGTTTATTTCTTTAATCGCACCAGCTATGACTAACACTTGCACCATTTTGCAATTTGTGGTAATTCTTTATAACTTAAAGGAAAGATTTTGTTGGTTAAATAACAAACTTATTATAAATATTCTAAATTGTAAAACTACATTAAAGGAATTTAAGGATTGTCCAACAAGGTAATACTAAATTTCTTGGGCACCTGCAGGAAATGTTCAATTTTATGCATTTCAGTGTATTAATAGAACTAATTTACACCAAAACTATTCAGTCCTTAGACACATTACGGATTAACCACTACGAATTATGCGAAATATGTAAAAATATAAATAAAATTTTTTCTGTTCAAATTTTGTTGGTAATTATACAAAATTTTGTTACTTTGACAGCTTGTATTGTTTACGCTGGACAACACATACTTATTTTTAAATCATTTGAAGTGAAGTACATTGTTTACTTAGCAATGCAAGGATCTTTAGCAATAACGCAAATGGTTATGTTGGTCAGAGTTTGTTCATCTACATCAAAAGAGGTTACAATAGGAAGCCACTTAGTCTACCCTTAATATGATTAATATTGTAGGCTTCCAAAGCTGGAGCCCTAATACATACACTTTTAAATATACCTAAAAATGAAGAAATTCAAAGGGAGTTATCGTCAGAGGTAAGATATCAGAGCAATAATTTTTATTTAAAAAAGGCAGCAGCAGTTGTCACAATTAAGGAATCTTTGTGCAAGACGACATTAAATCATGTTGGAGGTTAAAAATCTGATATTGGTGTTGAAAATCGATATTTTTAACAATAAAATTATTCAATATCACTTCTAGTACCCTTTTTCATCCCCTTTTTTAATAAATTCATAACGAAAATAGGCAAAATTGTAAACATAAAAACAGTAATCGATGTCAAATGGACGTTTGGAACTTCATGTCAGATAGACGTTAATAGACATCTAGATGGTAACTTGAACAAAAATTCCAAATCCACCCGCATCTATAAAATACGAATCATACAATTTAAGCATTTTCAATCGTATTTAATTAATTTTTAGACTTAGTTTGGTTTATTTTAAGAAACCTGACAAATTTAATTTTAAATTTTCACTGGGAGACGACGGATAATTCTCTAAAAATGTTCATGAGCGAGAAAACATTTCCAAATTTAATTTAACCTCGCGTGGTATTCGGCAAGAGAAGTTTACACCAAATTGTGTTCAAAATAATTTTAAAATAATTTTTTTTGTTTTTTGACAATGCCTAATTTTTTTCCTTTGACAAGACACCGGCCATTTGAAGGACGAAAATTTGTTTCGAGTTGTTCAGGAATATTTGGCTTTAAATTATTCAAAATTGAAACTATTAAATGGAAAAATGGTCAATAAAATGGTGTCTAAATACTATACCTGTATATTTTACCAGACAGATATTTAATTGGAAAATGTTTGATTCCAAAGTTTTTGGTGAACCTAGTGCTTTCATTAGTTCTTCAATCACTATGCCTAGGTTTTTAGTTGTGAAACGACTGTTATCATTATAAAAGAGGCCAGTGTTCTAATTACAACTGTAGGTTTCTTACTGGGTCTAGAGACACAATCAGACCCTAATTATTGTGAATAAAGTACCTATTCTCCTGCTAAGATATTCTATCAAATTAAACTTAGTACAAAACAAAATCAACCTTATATTTTCTTGATAGTCGGTGTTGATCCCATTGTACATGTATTGCAAATCACAAGCACACGCACGAGCACATACACATACACGCGCACACACACACACACACACTCGCGCACTCTCACTCATACATGCACACTCATATGTAGACATGCATACATGCACGCATGCACAAACACGCACACATACTCGCACACACTCCCGCATACACACACGTTCTCTGGGATCGACGACGTTTCGGCATAATCATATCTGCCATTATTAAGTCGAGTAACGTTGTTTGATTCCGTGTAATAGGAAGAGAACAACTGACCTCTTTCTCTTTTTATACTAGCAACTTTCACTTTTTCTTTCGGTGTTTTCTCTTTTGGTGCTTTCGCGTTTATTATTTTCTGCGGTTTCTCGATATTGAATTCTTCCGTAGGACCGATTTCTAAACTTCTGGTAATCCTTGCGTGTCGTCTCTGGTTTGTTGATTGTTTCGCTATTTCTATTAGTTTGCTTACGATGAGACGTGTTTTGTTTTCAATATTGACAATCATTCTTGTGTTATCGAAATCTACTCCATGACTTGTACTGTTGGCATGTTGTGCTAATGATGATGTTGTTTGATTTTTATGTAGTGTTCCGGTGTTCCTCTTTTCTTACATTAACCCTCCTAATTCATTGGCCTACGTACGTTTTTTTCGCAGTCTCGACATGGCATTTCGTGTACTCCATGATTTTCCAGATTTATGTTTGTTTTTGAGTTTGGTAATATATTTGCATTCTTCCTATCGGCGTGAATATGGTTCGAACCTTGTGTTCCCTTAGGACCTTATTTTTTCTACCAGTGGTACCTTTTATGTACATGTTTTTACGTTATGTTATCAAAATCTACCTCATGTTGGCATGTTGTGCCAATGATGATGTCGTTTGATTTTTATGTACTGCGTTCCGCTGTACCTGGTTTCTTACATTAATGCTCCTATTTGTTTGGCTCAGGTACGTCTTTTCGCAGTCTCGGTATGGTATTTCGTGTACTCCATAGTTCTCCAGATTTATGTTTGTTTTTGCGTTTGGTAATATATTTGCATTTTTCTTTTCGATCGTGAATATGGTTCGGGTCTTGTGTTTCCTTAGGACCTTACTTATTTTACCAGTAGTGACTTTTATTTCCGGTAGACATGTTTCTATAACTACATCTTCTTCTTCGTTTTGGTCCTTCGGTCGTGTAGGTTTTTCTGAGTTTTTCGTGTTCCTTCTTATAAAGTCGTTTTGTACTAGTGGTTTCTTGAGTGCTACTAGTTCCTGGTGTAAGTTGTCCTTGTTTGCCAATGTCTCGTTATTAGAGTTATTTTATTACCAGACTGTAGCCTGTGGATGGTGGTGTGACGCAGCGTTTAGATATCGGTTGGTGTGCGTGTGTGCGTGTGCGTGTGTGCGTATGTGCGTGTGTGCGTGTGTGCATGTGTGCGTGTGTGGGTGTTTGCGTGTGTGCGTGTGCGTGTGTGTGCGTACTCGTGTGCGTGTGCGTGTGCGTATGCGTGTGCCTGTGAGCGTGCGTGTGTATGTGCGTGTGCGCGTGCGTGTGCGTGTGTGTATACGTGAGCGTGTGCGTATGCGTGTGCGTGAGCGTGTGCGTGTGCGTGTGCGTGTGCGTGTGCGTGTGGGTGTGCGTGTGCGTGTGCGTGTATGTGTTTGTGTGCGTGCGTGTGTGTCTGTGTATGTATCCTTTCGATGTGCGGTGTCTGCCCAGTTTTCATCTTGTTTTTGTACACGAGGACGTCTAAGAAAAGCAGCTTATTTTGTTTCTCTATTCCATTGTGAACTTGATTTTTCTGTGTATGTTTAACTGATTCAGAAACTCGCTCAGTTTTTGTTCTCCATGTGTACGTATTGCTTTTTCCTCCAAGTCCTCTATGGATATGTTGGCTGTTATGGGTGAGAGTGGCGAACCCATTAATGCTCCTTCGATTTGTTTATACTGTTGGTTGTATATAAAATATGTGTTTTTAAGACAATGTTTGATCAAGTTGAAAATGTCATTCCATCGGCACGTTAATGCAACAGAGATAGCGAAACAACTTGAATACCAGAGACGACACGGAAGGACTACCAAAAGTTTGAAAATCGATTCTACGGAAGAATTCAACATCGAAGAAACCGCAGAAAATATCAAAAAAGAAAACGCTAAAAACAAATACCGGAAGGAGGAAGTGAAAATTGCTAGTATAAAACCGGAAACGAATACGAAAGAGGGCATTAGTTCTATTCGTATTACACGTGGCAGAGCAAAGTTACTAAAAACTTGATAATGGGAGATGTGGTTCTGCAGAAACGTCGTTGATACTAGAAAGGAAGAAAATCAACGTGGAGCCAAACCTAGAAGAAAAATAATGTGGAATACAACACCCGCAGAAGCCTAAAGGAGAACATGTATATTTATTTTTCTTTTCTTTTCGAAATGTTTCCAACTTTTGAAATTAACACACTGTATAAATTCCGGATTCCGGAAAGAGTAAGAAATTGAAGTTGGAAAATAAACAATTTTAAAATGAGACTTTGTTAATCTTATGTGTTTTAGATTCTATTTTTTTCTAGCCAGCTTTTACACCAAAGTATTGAATTTACAGGATATCGCCTTTTTCCTATTAATGAAACTTTGTTATATACGGTAAATATACCTTACGCAATTGTACCTATTTCTTATCTTATCTTTCTTATTATATAATATAAAGTATATTTAATATGAGTAAACTGCCTCCTTTCAGATATCTGGAACTGTTGCTATGTATTTACTTGTCATTATTCAGTTTCGTATAGCAACGATATCTATGGCATTAACATCTGCACATTAATAATAAACTTAGTGAGAAGGGATCATTATTTTTTCATTCTATTTTCCAGGAACAAGCTGATAATGATAAACCAGTATTACAATTTGTAAGTGGCAAGACGTTTTTATATTTAGTGGCGACCCATGAAATTTTTGTAAGAGGAAGGATCTCAAAAAAATAAAATAGCAAAGTCTCTTGTTACTTATCTTAAGTGCGTTTTTGAAACCTGATGCTCCTGAAAACATTTTTAACATGGTTTATGACTTTTTTTTTTATATTGACTAATTTATTTAATAAAGAGCAGAATATATAAAGAATCTAAAACAACTCACTTAATTTTGTCACGTGCATAGAGGTACTGATGTCCAAATTAGGAGGTGGGTTCGTGGGCCTGTGGTTGTCGTAGACACACAATAGAAATTAAAAAAAGGGCACCCCTTGGTTTGCCCTTGTATAACCCTTAAAACTAAGAAAATGATATAGGCACTGTTAAGACGATGGTCACCGAAAAAATAAAGAAACGAACGCTGCCCTGAAAGAGGACAGGTCAATTAAGCGTACAAGACAATAGCACACATAAGACAAAGAAGTAATGGTAGTGTAACAGAAATATTTATTTTATACAGACATCAAAAGAATCAAAGGAGCTTCACAGTAGTGTAATATTGTACAACACTGCCTACAATTGCCTACTTTGCAGACCCCAGAACATGAATCCTCAAATATATACAAATGTTTAATTCTCCCAGAAGAGTCTCGCAATAATGTTACAGAAACAACAAAAATAAAAATATGTGGCGTGGAACAACACGCGACCTTCCATATCGAACAATTAATCGTACCAAAAATAATACTTTCGCACACTAGTGCCTTTCATAATAATTACACTACACTACTACACTATTTGTTAGCGCCTGATTATTCCTTAATAAAAAACTAAAAAATTAGATTAAGTATATTTTGTGATTGTTAAATTTGTGATCAATAAAAAATTAAGGAGACTGTCTTTTTCCATGGTCGTAGGAGAAATAGTGTACATCAAGCTCGCACGCAAGTGTCTATCCTGCACTCGCGGGATTCACACACTCCAGCTCCGCTTGTACGATACCTACCACCTTCGTTATGTAATATACTATTATAGTAATATACTATTTTAGGATAATTATGCATTCGCCTTTCTAACTCGTTCATAATGAAAACAGGCAACACTGTAAAAACAAAATCAAAAATTAATGTCAGATAGGCGCTTAATACTTCATGGCAGTTAGTCGTTATTGGACATACAGATACTAACCTAGAAAATCCCACAGCCACCCAATTTAACATTTAACATTTTTCTATCCTCTTTAATTGATTTTTAAACTTAGTTTCCTTATATTAAGAAACTTTATAAAATAAAGTTACATAAAATTTTGTTTACAAAATATGTTTAAATTTTGTTGTGAAATTAATCGCTATTAAAATATTGATCAAACTCCAGCTAACGCTTAAATCTTATCGTAGAAATTTCCTTGTTGCTAAATTACGCGGCTTTATCAAAAATTGCAAAAAACATAATTTCTGATATGTTTAAGGTCTATACGTTGGTATTATAATATCTTTGAAAATTACTTGCTATTGCAGAAATAATTGATAAAACCAAAACTGATCCTAACTAACACACTCTCCCACAGCTACATTATTCAGTTCAAGGAGAAATAAAAACAATCTTAAATACGAAATCTGAAGTACGTCACGGATGTCGTTATGGAGTTATCGTGGAAACTAACATACTTTCACACACACTCAAGCAAGACCACTTCAACGACGGGCCTACCCACGTCCCGCGAAAACGCTCATACGCGCTCACAGACACACACACACACACACACACACAAACACATACTCACACAGCATCGTACGCACGCACGTACCCACCCACACATACATACCCGCACACACAACCACAACCACTGATCCCAAGCTACACACGCACCTGCATCTACGCGTACAAGCTACAATCGCATAGACGAAGAACAATACTAAATACGCATATGCAGCGACACGAATGATACGACGCAAGACAGCTCGCACCTAACAACTCACACGCCACAACGCAAGACACTACAAACACGTACTCACGAAACCACGCGCAGAGACGTCATGCGCAAGACTAGGCACAGCATACGTACACACGTGTACACGCACATGCACGCACGCACGAACGAGCCCACGCACCCATACGCACACACACACCCACGCACACCCACACACCTACACACACATACACTCATTCCCACACACATTGCACACCACACACCCAGGCCTAATCCACGCCCACGCACACGCACGCGCACACTAACATGCATTCACGCTCACACGAACTCATAAACACACGCATGCACGCACACACGCACACACACGTACGCACGCACACACGCACACACGCACACACGCACACACACACACGCAAACACACACGCACACACGCACAGCACGCCACACTACCCAGCATACACGCTCACACGAACTCATGAACACACGCACACACGTACACACGCACACATGCACACACACACACGCACGCACACACACGCACACACACGCACACACGCACACCCACACACCTACACACACATACACTCATTCCCACACACATTCACACACACCCACACCCAGGCCTAATCCACGCCCACGCACACGCACGCGCACACTAACATGCATTCACGCTCACACGAACTCATAAACACACGCACACACACACGTACGCACGCACACGCACGCACACACGCACACACGCACACACGCACACACACACACGCAAACACACACGCACACACGCACACGCACGCGCACACTCACATGCATACACGCTCACACGAACTCATGAACACACGCACACACGTACACACGCACACACACACCACACAGCACACACGCACACACACCACAACACACCACACACACGCACGCACACACAGCACACCTACACGAACTCATAACACGCACACATCACACACGCACACCACACGCACACACGCACACACGCACACACGCACACACGCACACACGCACACCGCACACAGCACGCACACACGCACACCACGCACGCCCACACACACACGCACACGCACACACGCACACAGCGCACACACAACACACAGCACACTTACACTCACGCACAAACGCACACATGCTCACACGTACACACGCACACACGCACACACGCACGCACACACGCACACACGCACACACGCACACACGCACACACGCACACACGCACACGCGCACACGCGCATACACGCACACTCACACTCACGCACACACGCTCACACGTACACACGCACACACGCACACACGCACACACGCACACACGCACACACGCATACACGCACACTCGCACACGATCACACACGCACACTCACACTCACGCACACACGCACACGAGGAGGGCGTCGGAGTAGCCCATTTGTTCCCATCCAATTTTCTCCGAACCTTTCATTAAAGTAATTCATCACAACTGGCGGGGCACCATCTTGTTGAAAAGTTATTGTATGAATATTTTGAGACAGTTCGCCCAAGAAATCTTGGCAGTTGCAAATATCGTTCACTAGTGAATGCTCCGTCAAAAAGCATTGGTCCGACAGTCTTGTGCACTTTCTCGCATTCGGATCGTGTTTTAAATTTCATAATTCTTGCATAAAAGCAAACATTCACACACTTAATAATAAAATACTTATCTTTTTGGGGATTTTTAATGGTGTATTTAAATTATACAATCTAAACGTTTCGATAACACTTACAGTTATCTTCGTCAGAAGTAATATTCATAAGAATTGTTAAAGATGTTGTAAACAATTTTGTCAAAGTTGAAAAATTAAAACTTAAACATCAGCCTGCTATTAATACAACAGTTTGAAAAACGTAAAAAGCCAACTCTAAAAATTAAATTTCAAATTTTAGTAAAGAATAACTAGAGGTCATTAAAAATTAAATATTGTTAAACGACGAAAGCTATCATTGGAATTTGTCAGCCAAAAACATATTTAACAAAATTTAATCGAGTTATGATGTAAGTGTAAAGTTGTGAAAAACTTCAATTTGAAAATGATAAAAGCATTCACAAATCCAAACATCGCATCAAATAAAATAATTTAGTTAAATCTAACAAAGACATATCTTTATCAATAATTGGAAGTGTTATTAACAATGAAAAGCACAATGTAAAACGTTTTTTGTAATTTTTAATTTTAATTTAATTTCAACTACTTATGTTAAATTATAGTGCAGTGGTAATTTAACATATAATTGGTTAAGCATTTGCTTCAAGATCTAGGAAAAACACAGCAAAAAACCTAGACATACCAAAAGCTAAAATTAAAATCAAAATTAAGATGTATCATTATGCTTTTTTTTAATTATAAGTTGCCAAAACCTATTTAAACGGAGATTTTCTTCTTGTCTATTAAAATTATTAGGGTGTTTATATATTTCAATAGCTTCACGTTGCAAACGAACATAATAATGAGTTTGTCTTGACAATATTTCCATATTGTCAAATTGAATGTCATGATTTAGATTATTCAGGGCATGGTCAGCCACAGCAGACCTCTCTGGTTGACCTAATCTCATATGTTCTTTGCGTCTTGTATCAAAGCTAAGTTTTGTGGTTCCGATGTAGACTTTTCCACATGAACAAGATAACTTATACACTCCAGAAGATGATAAAGGGTTTGACGCATCTTTAAGTGATCTTAAATGCTCTTTAATTTTTCTTGTAGGTTTAAAAATAGTCCTTATGCCATATTTAATTAGGATTTTTTCAATTCTATTTGTAACATTAACTATAAAAGGAAGAAAAGCAGTACCAACGTTAAGAACTGGTTTTTCTTTAAGGTTACGCCTAGAAGGTGTAATAACATTATTAATATCTGTAAATGAATATCCATTATCTTGTAAGGATTTTCTTAAATATTTATATTCACCCTTCAAAAATTCAGGGTCACAAATTCGTTTTGCTCGATCTACTATAGATTTAATTACACTAATTTTTTGACGTGGATGGTGATTGGATAATTTATGAAGGTATCTATCAGTGTGTGTCGGCTTTCTGTAAACCTTAAAAGATAGTGAATTATTATTTTTATTTTTAGATATTAATATGTCAAGAAATGGTAAACTTCCATTAGTTTCTTTTTCCATGGTAAATTGAATACTAGGATGTATACCATTTATAAAAACCAAAAAGTCATGCAGTGCTCCTTCTCCATGTTTCCAAATAACAAATGTCATCTACATATCTATACCAAACTGAAGGTTTTTTATGTGTATTTTGTAACGCTAATGTTTCAAATTTTTACATATAAAAATTAGCAATAA
Source organism: Vesta saturnalis (assembly GCA_036346205.1). Classification (NCBI taxonomy): domain Eukaryota; kingdom Metazoa; phylum Arthropoda; class Insecta; order Coleoptera; family Lampyridae; genus Vesta; species Vesta saturnalis. The sequence goes on along the minus strand of JARFJB010002309.1, from coordinate 1,266,775 downwards.
CAGGACTAAGGGGACTACCCATTGCTACACCTTCAATCTCTTCATAGAATTTACTATTCCACTGAAAATAAGTTGTAGTAAGACAGTGCTGAAAAAGAATGGTTATGTCCTTTAGAAAAAGATGATCAATGTTATGTCCCTCCCTCCCTCCCTCCCTCCGATTGAGTTGATATGAGCACCTCTTAAACCATATGTAGCACAAAAAAGTTTATCATTCACTATTAAAGATGTTCAACAGTTATCTGATAACTTTTTTGATGAATTTAGTGCTGCTTAATGGAAAAAAGATGTTGTGGCCATGCGATAAAGTGAGAACAAGTGTTTTTGGAAGCGGAACCAGTCATAGACGAAGTTACAGACCAGTTAATTATTAATTTAGGTGAAGATTCTGAATCGGAGAGTGAAGTCAGTGATAGTGATTGTGTATAACCGTTTATACTTCGTCTGCTGATGATGTTGATATGTCTAACGAAACGTGTTTATGTGTTTTTTTATTTAAAACCTGAAAACCTGAAAAATTGGATTAGTCTCTTTATACCTACGAAATATCCAAATAATATAATAATGTCAAGTTTACATTTAAGATTACGTTTCAGTGTTCGTAGATTTACTTCCCCTTATTCTTCAAATGTATATTATAATAATATCATACAATACATTTGAAATGCCATAGTATAAGTACATTGAGTTGTTAGAAGTTAATGGCCTCTTAATGAATCTAATTATTTTCGGTATTGACGAAATATCTTTTGTACGTGTAGAAAGTTTACAATGTGACTATAATGAGAAAGAGATTGGCATAAACATTATTTGCCCATAATTCAGTAAAATTTTTCAAATTAGTTTCTTAATGTAATGATTTATGTGTGATTTTCCGAATTTACCCCTTAATACGTCACAATGCACAACTTGCTCGAAGAGTTTGCGTTTCATTTTTCCGAATACTTTCTCTGTTTAACACTGACTAACTTGGCGCGGGTACAAGTTCTCCCACCGGCCATATGAAAATTTGTCTGCTGTATATATGTCTACGGAATTCTTAAAGTATAGAAAAAATACGTCGCCATATCCCCACCTTCAGTTCTAATAACTACTCGGCTCACTTGCTCTCAGTTCACTCAGTTGTGCTTCAGCATTCATTCTATCACTGAATGATAACCCCACCTTTCTGTTTTCGCTTTTAAAGTGGTTTTGCAATCTAATTTGTTTTGTTTATTATTATTCTAAATATGGAAGAGCGTTTTAATGAAAAAATGATGATTGTAAAGGTGAAAATTGTGGAATAATGAGTAAGAAACGGCATGAGGGATTGATTGAAAAAGTGCAAGAATCAAAATCTAAAACACGTGGGAAAACAGCAGCAGATTTCAAGAGGTTAAAATGATATGATATCATTGGCACTGAAAAGTTAATATTTCCTGTAAGTGAAGGCTCATCTTCAATCCGACATTATTTGCACTGATGAGATTTTTAAAATAATTCATGATGCTCACCTAGTAACTGGTCATGGAGGGAGAACATGAATTTTAAGGGAGATACATAGTAAGTACAAAAACATTACTCAAAAACAGATATAACTATACTTGTCTCTTGTCTCTATGTGAGCCTTGCCAAAAAAAAATCAAAAATACCCAAAAAAGTCTTTGCTTTTTAAGGAAATGAACTCTAGATGTCAAGCAGATTTAATTGACATGGAAATCTAACCAGATAATGATTATACATTTATTCTTGTGTATCAGGACCACCTCACTAAATTTGTACAACTGCGCCCATTAAAAAGCAAAAGAGGAGGAGTATCTCATACCCTTCCCGAGATTTTCACTATTTTAGGTGCACCTAGCATATTGCAAAGCGATAATGGTCGAGAATTCTGCAAAAAGATTTTTCAAGAACCTTGTGCAATGTGGACTGATTTAAAAATGGTTCACGGCAAACCAATGCATAGCGAATCTCAAGGGTTGGTTGAGCACGCAAATCAGGATGTAGAAACTATGACGACAACCTGGACAGAAACAAATCAAACGCCTTATTGGTCGGAAGGTCATAGGTTTGTGCAATTCATGAAAAATAGGTAATCATTGTCGGGTTTGCAACTTCATCATTTTCAGCTGAAGCTGTAGCTAACTTGCAAACTGAAAAAGATCTTAACCCTCGTATTGTGCTAACATTTTGGTTTCACTTACTGTGTTCGGATCATTATGACCCGGGAGCCTATAGTTGTCATTTTATTGTCGTTAAATTGACATAACAGTAAATAATAATAAGGAATATGATGTAGTATTTATTATTTATTACATTTTATTACGCTATTTTATTTTTATTACATAAATGGTTACACCCCGATTCAGCGGTTCCCATTTTAGCGGTCCAGTTCCAGCAGCCTCCGTTTCAGCGGCGACCCGTTGCAGCGGTTCCCGTTTTAGCGGTGACCCGCATCAACGGCCCCCATTTCGGCGGTATACCTTTTCCTTAGCTCCTTTGCCTATTTGGTAAGGGTGAAAGGATGGGGAGCTCACCGTTTGAAATTATTCTTTCCAACCTTACGTTTTTCTCGTTTTCCATAATCTACTTTAAGTTGGTAGTGAAATAGGTAAGTGATACTGGTATTTTGAATATAACCAGTAACTACATTTTGTGACAACTGTATTTTTTATTCTTTTTTCTGAACAACCATAGTACTTGATAAGTTAATTCATTTTTTGGTCGATGTGATGCTAACGCAGCTAGGTTCACTTTCGTGGTAAAACGGGGTGCGCTGGAACAGGGGCCGCTGAAATGAGGCACCGCCGAAACGGGGACCGCTGAAATGGGAACCGCTGAATAGGGGGCCGCTGAATAGGGATTATGCCATAGAAACATCTGAAAAACGTAGTAGTTAGGTATATACATTTATTTATTAGTCTTGAGAGTAGTAATATAAACGAGATTTACATAGGTATTTTGAGCAATTACAACATACCATATTAGTTTTATTATCATTTGAAGAGAGACAAAAATTACATCTTTTACGCTTGGTGGTGGTTGAAGGTTCCCTTACTTCGACATTACTGGTTGAAGAACGTGACTTTATAACCATTTCAGCTGCAGGAATACTTCGAGGGATTAATAATGGAGTGATCGAGGAATTACCCAGTTCTTCAAGAAATAGTCGCCGTTTTGTAAGTTTTCCAGCACTCCATGTTGGAGTTATTTCGCGCCACAGAAAATAAGCGTTGTAAGCTGAAACATCCATGTTATTGTATTGTAAAAGATAGTCTTTGGCCACCTTTTAGTTTGCCGTTTGCATGTGTATGTTATTATTAACTTATCTAACGTGTCCACAGCACATTTAGTTTCGTGGTAATCTAAAAACATAAACGGCTTTTTATGATCTTGGTCACACACTCCGTTATCGTTGTGCATGGTGCTCATAAGCGTAACATTTTTATTCCGTTTCGGAATATAGAAAACTATCGACGTGTCCTTAGTAAAGTGAAATTTTGAAGTAAGAGCTTCTTTGCTGTTGCAGACCAATGCTGCTGGCAATTCAGGCTTATTTTTACGAGTAGTGCCAAGCATGGTTATTTTTCTTTTCAATAGCATCTACCCCAGATCTTACGAGGTGAAACAATTATCACACGTTACGTTGTGACCTTTTAGACCATAAGTAAGATCTAGCACAACTCTTTCACCTTGACCTCTCTCTGGAAGTTCACCTTCTTTATTCCCGAGGTAAACTTGCATATATGCATAAGCAGTTACAAAGCAGTTCAAATCTTGACTCCGTATTTAGCAGGTTTATTCGCGATGTACTGTCTAAAAGGACAACGGCCTCTAAAAGGTACCAGTTGCTCATCTACTGCTACATTTTCGTGAAAATTATAGAGCTTAGGTAGAATTGCAACCCATTCATCCCACAAGTCGCGTATAGGAGCTGATTTATCGAATTATTCGTGCACTTACATGATGGTTGTAGGGGCATCGTTGCTCTGAATATTGGACGATCTACATTTCCATCCCACAGACTGGCTGTTGCCTCTCCATGAGATTTATAGACTCCAGCTAGAAACAGTTGACCAAAATATGCTTCTAGTTCAGCTAATGTTAGTTCTTGAAATATCTCTTTTTCCCTCTAAATTTAACGTTTTCAAAATTAGGTTTACAATTTTTGGCGTGAAATATAAGAAGTACGCGGATTTTATATCAATTATTCGCGATGTAGCATCGCTTGTTGGTCCAGTAATCAACGAAATAATATTTGCTGCTGATAAACTTCCCGATTGATGTGCTTTTTCATTCCATACTATATTGCCATCTTTTGAAGTTACGTGATTATCCATATCAGCTTCATCTGAAATCGTTGCTTCCACTTCATCATCCGATTCGCTATTACATATCTCGGTTTCAGACAAATGGTCTTCTTCTTCAGAAGCATTAAAATCACTATCAGAAACACATAAAAGTTCCTGAAGTTCACTATCCGTAAGCACTCTCTCACTACACATTTTCAATAATAAATTTCAATTGTTAGGTATTTTTTAGGAGAGTATAGCATCAAGTTTTATATTTACCACGAAATTAACACACAGGTGCTCACTGGCTGCATTTATACGCAAGTCTCAACAGAAATAAACTTGTTTACCGGTACGTAAATAACGTATACAATATGCGCAATATTGCGCAATAATGTGGCAATATTATGAAAGTGTAACAACCCATTTGGAGTTGTATTAAATATACCTTAATTTAACGTCTTTCGTTCATTCAGTTGTAAATATAAGAAAATTTATTTATTATTGATTTATAGGTATGTGGTAGGCAACTTAATTTGCATATCTTCTTAAGGGTATATATTTCTTAAAGGTTTATATTCCCACTTCAAATTATTTTTCTGATCATTTTATTCGCGCACTACGTCATCGTGACTTAGTTCTTTGCGCAAATCCTTTCGCGCACGACTACATGATCTAACTTCCAAAGCATCCATTTTTTCACTTCCTGATGAAAGTGGTGTTGTTAGGAAGCTTTTTTTTGGTTTTTCACCTAAATTTAGTGCAAGTGCCATTAATTTGATGGTAAGATATCTTTTAACTCGTAATACTAAAAATTGAAACATTTGCTCTTTTCAGGCACTTTTATTTTTTTCACTTTTAGTTTATATTACTTTTATACTTTGGATTTCACCGCTTTTGATTACGCATTTAATTTTACTGTTGCGTACGCTTTCATTTTATGATTGCAATTTTTATTTGAAAATTTCAAGAAAATGCATTAAACGGACTATTCAATTTCAAAAAGAAAATTTATAAGGATAATTCCAGTTTTGGGTATGGCTTACAACGTAAAGCATTATTACAAGATATTGCGCAAGATTGATGCAAAGATGACATCACCTCAGTTGAAATTTCTGTAATCATTTAGATACCTGAGGTTATTAAAAAGTTTGTGTACAAGATTTTACGAACAGGTATTTAATGTTTAATGATATTTTTAGTAGTATAAGACTAGAATTTTAAGATATATTTTATTTAACCATATCATATTAACTGTCAATAAACATAGTTGTATATATTTTATTTCTTTACATTTTGATAAAATTTTTAGTTTAAAACTCGGTTTAGTTATTCCGAGCCTAGAAAAAAAATAACTTGGCGTCCGAGATCATTTTTATTAGTGTTACATTGCATTTTTATTACTTATGTTCAGCGAAAATAACACAGCAGAATTTGTGGTAATTAAGCAAATCAAAATATTGAACCGGCCCACTTGAATTTACCGACTGGGACAAAGGCATTATTTGTGGTGAATGGTTAGTATCTCTAGTTAATTTAACGATTTGTGCTTTAGGAGAACTCTCTATTACTTATTACATTTATTTATTTTTATATTAAACGATTACGATACCATTTACACCACTTATTTTATATAAGTTATTTATATTTATGGAAATAAAAGAAAACTAATACCATAAGTCCGTCTACGATAATAATCTACTTCTCGTTCTTCAAATTTGACCACACAAATCACCGGGTCATATAGACCCAAATTCAGTGAGTGTAACAAATGCATTTAAAAAAAGCTAATTATAATTTTCTAATACCAATCTAGGTACACCGTTATTAGAGTAATGGAATAAAAGTTATGCAGTGGCAACGAAATATTTAAATAGATTAACGAATTATGCACATTAGAAGAACGCGATTGGGTCATATTGACCCGAATACAATAGCAGGGCTAGAGCCTTAACAAACTTAACAAATAGCCCAGTTGAAAATGAAAATGAAGAACTGCAAGAGCCGAACTTAGATGATTCGATTTTAAACTCCTGTACATTCCTGTATATGTTCAGAATGCTGAAGCATCCTATTCCAGTAGCCGTTCAAGTGAATATAATATACTTAATAAAATTAGCACTATCAAAGAAAAAAGAGAAGGAGTCATAATTGCACTACAATCTCAAGCAAAAAAATGAGAAAGTAAAAAAGTTTCCAAAAGGCCAGGTAGGGGAAACCCTAAAAATTCGAGTTGCGAATGTCGACAAAGGAATAGGTGACTCCAGGAACGTTCTGGGAGTTATTTATGAAGTGGATGTACGAGATTGTTACCAAAGAAGGAAAGCTGACACAAAAATATTCCAGGAATCAATTCAATATTTATAAAGAGATCTTCCTAACTAAAGGGCAAGTAAGGTTTTTTGTTCATGTTTCCCATTAAAAGATAATTTAAAAAAATGGTTTAGTTTTACAATTATTCATAATAGCCACAGTGGTTTGGTTAGTATATAAAATGATTAGTTATTTTATTAAATCCTATAAAATTAATCAGATTAGCTGCTCTCGTTGGATATTTTGTAAAATAACCGGTTAAAGTGATAAATTATTTTCAATTTGTCATACTAACCAGTAGGTTCCGATAGTCAACACTAAAATTTTACTTTTTTATTAATAAATATAACAGGACATGTATATGTAACGTGCTCAAACACACCAAATTGTAGATAGAATTCTTGATTAATCTGAATTAGATATTCGTAACATTTGTATGCTTAAAATCAACTAATGAAGTGGTGCACTTATATTAATTCCTCTTCAGTAGTACCAATTTTAAATTGAACAATAATAATGATATAAGTTGAAATAGCAGCAAAAATCTGGAAAGCACTAAAAAAGCTATCATTAAAACATTAGTTATACACACTTACAGCTAACATGATGTGTTTACTCATCAAAAAAACATGGCAGGCTGTATATTCAACTTTATTCACCAGAAGTTGCAATGAAAATTGCAACAGCTTTAATTTTTCCTCTTGCTTTTTAAAGGTTTTAATCTTGTAAATTAACGATGCTGTGTATTTTGCCTGAAACGTTAAAAATAGTGACTTAATCGCTGAATTGTGTTAATTACCTCCGCAGAAGTCAGAGAACATACCTTAATTAAGGCATATAGTTGAAGAATTACTAAACCAATGTGTACAACTAGATAGACATAATATTTAAACGATATTTTATTTTGAAACAAAAACAATCTACTATAATAAAGAGCACTAACAAATATATTGACAAAACATCTAAACACCTGTATAAATAAGAATATTGTGTAAGCCCCATTTACTTCATTGCTTAGTTTAGAAAGTTTATAATGCAAGAATTGTGTGTCGTCAAATATAAATTTCGTTTTGGTCAATTTTTTATTTTTGGTTTTTAATGAAATTAATGTTAAGTGCTCGTTTAACCAATTAAACCTTTGTTGAATAAGCAAAATAATTACAAAGCATTGTAAGCCTGCATACATATTTGCTGCTAATATAACATTATTATGAATGCTGTCAAACATCCATTTAATTTCCACCTCTAAAACCAAACTTGATGTGACCGAAAGAATTACAACACTAGCAACAATAATAATCCCAATAGTTACAACAATTTTTATTTTCGTATAATGTTTCAGTAAATTAATGTTAAGAAACTGAAATGCTAATTCATCGAATGCATTTATGTTGGCAAATATAAGTAACAGCTACAATCATTCTGTCAATACAAAATAAAATAACGTTAGTTACATACCTTATTTTGATTAAAACACACAACTGCAATAAATATAATTAAAGATAGGGAATTTAAATATGAATTAATAATAGAAATGATTGATGTAAGTTCCGACCATTTAATTACAGGCTTGAAATACATTGCACCAACTAATGCGATTGAACCAAAAAGAATAGACCATATTAAAGCTAGCCTAGATTTTGGATTGTTCATACTTTTATTTAGGGAATACGGTGCTAAACCAAATACTCTACATACATAAAATAAGGTGCTTACTGCTGAATACAAATCATCAGGTTGCGTCATTGTTTGCTAATGAGAGCCTGTCTTGTTACAAGTAGTTTTTGCTTAATCATTCTATTACGTTCGATACGAATCTGTACATGTCACTTATGGACACCAATTATTTAGCGTAAATTTAAAGGACATATCTACAGTATTGCGTTTTATTTTAAAAAATACGTTTAACTATTTGAAGCGTGGCTTAAGAACTTTTAACTTATTGCAATAAAATATTGACATGTGCACAATATACAATATCGAACTACTACTTTTCGACACTTCAGATCTTCTTAATTAATTCCTTCATTTGTGTCAATTCCTACCTATGTATTATTAGCAATATTCTGTTACGGGTGGAAATTGTTACATACCAAATACTTACTAGAGCATCAACCCGTAAAGGCAATTTGCGCGCACGGTATAGCTCAGTGGTGCAGGCGGGATTCTTACTTAATGCTGTAAAAGGGCACTCGTTACAACTACGAAAACGTCAGGAGAAATGTCAAAAATGCGTCACATTTATAGCGGTAAAACGTCATGTATTAGATCTAATAATGGCATAACAGGAAACCGTAATGTTCACACAAAAAAATACCCACCTCTACTAAAATTCTATTCCAAAAATATTTACGCAAAGTTCACCTAAACTTCAATAAAATTTTAAGCTCCATATAAAAGCAGCAAAATTGCGATAATCAAACTAACAGAACTCATTAAATATTTCGATAAACCAAAATCATTGGCTCAGATATACAAAAATAACTCATCAACACGGTAATTAATTATACAATTTAAAACCAAAAACACGTCACAACGAAACTAAACGCGATCGAAAATTTATAAAATCCTAAAATTTACTAAACGTCGAAATCGAGATGTAATTCCTGAATTCGAAAAAAAATACACAGCTCGTACCCAAACTGATAACAAACTGCTTACCTTTTGGCCAATCCAGGTAATCGACAGCTGATCAGGTAATTCCTGACGACTGCTTGCAAGATTATCACGGGCATACAAATAAACTGCTTGGTCAAGGGCCCATTTACTTACTTTACTTATTAAATCTGATTTTCAATGAAAAAGAAAAGAAATCACTTTAACTATGAGTAGAAGAGGGACACCCTCCCCTCCACTTTTTTACGTCACAAGCCCCGCCCACTTTCACTTTTATACGCTCACGTGGGAGACCGTATTTCCCACCCCTAAGGTTTCTTTCCAGAGGTCATTTTCAACCCCTAATTATTTTTGTTTTTACTCGCTCACGTGTAGGACGTGTTTTTTCACCTCTATTTTATGACAGCTCACGTATAGGACGCGTTTTTTCTGCCCCTATGGTTTCTTTTCGGAGGCCTTTTTCATCCCTGATTATTTTTGGTTGTATTAAGAGCCTTTTTGACAGCAATTTTGAACTTGCTCACGTGAGGGGCAGATGTAGGGGTTGGTCTTGGACTTGGGGTTGGTCTTGGAGCTTGGAGCTAGTCTTGGGCTTGGATTAGGTCTTGGACTTGGGCTAGGTCTTGGACTTGGGCTAGGTCTTGGACTTGGGCTAGGTCTTGGGGCTGGGGGCTGGTACTGGTTTTGGTTAGGGCTATTTTAGATGGTCACCTTTAATCCTAATTAAGGTCATTTTGGTTGTACTAAGAGCAGTACCCCTGAAGGTTAGGCAAACGCACACGCATACAATGTTGGAAATTACATAATTACCCTAATAAGATGTTATCATTAAAATTATCGATCCTATTGTTTTAAAATGGTCATATGCTATTGGGTACGTTCGGATAACCTTTTACCTATACGAGACATTTATTTATACATTGTATTTCTAATAAGGAGGTTCTTGTAAGGCAGCACTTGTGTTAGGGATTGATCATGCGTGGGGGAATTTGAATGACAGTAAAATTTAATTATAGAACACTTATTTTTATTATAAATGTCATAATTAAAAAAATCCTCAGTGAGTTATAAAAAAAATTACTGACGTTCAGGTTATTCTCTAATGAAACAAAAATGTTTTATTAAGTTAATTAATTACATAACAGTTATTACAATATTGTTTTCTAAACAAATATTAAGAACTGGTTACTTTACTTGTTGGTCCTAATGTATTGAAATATCTTTTATACCCATCCGACCATTAAAATGTTTCTATAACGTACTCCTTAATATTTTTTTGAAGAAACTTGTTGTTACGTATCAATTAGATGCGTTTTATAACTGTAATTAAAAATCTGTACAATTAAATAAAATAAATAGAAGGTTAAAAGCTCATTTACCAGCTCTGTACTTAAAGAACGTTTTGGAGAATTGGTTTACGAGTGATGGTCACTGCTTTGTGTTACCCGTCTAATCAAACTAAATCATTTTCTATGTTTTTTACGTATGCATAGTTGATATATAACTGGTTATCTATCAGTAAAAGTAATTTTTTCAAAGCGATTTGAAAAATATTCATATTGTACATGCGGACACAAATTGTTTATTGAAACGCACTCATTAACAGTTATAAAAAAAACCTCATTAAAAGTTTGGCATGTAATAATTACGTGTACAACATACGGTTTAAATTGACCGTGTATTATTTTTATTAGAGTTTTTAAATTTTTATTACCATGATTGTTATTAAAATTATCACATTTCTATTAATGATCATTTTGATATAAAAAAGGGTGCCTAAAATTTACCATTGCATTTTCAATTTTGGTAAAACATAATTTCGTTTTGAGGACACGACCTTCAAAACAATCAATCAATCAAACTAGATACATAAGAATATTTTAATTATATCCATTTAAATAGCGAAATAAATAAATTCAAGATGTATCTGAAAATGACTTCTATCAAAAAAGGTTGTAACTTTTTTAAAAAACCTTCAATTTTTATAAAACAAGACCGAACGTCCTAGTCGTTATTGAAAATGCTCAACCACCTATGTACAGTATACAGTGCAATAACAAATATAATTCAACTCATTACTTTAAAAATAAATGTGTAACTAAGAGCTGGTTTATACGTCAGAATGTTATTTGTTAACATGCAATTTAAACACGCGTTGAATAAGCGGTCTTGCTTGCTTATATGTTTTATTTACACAGACCTTTTGAGAATTTTATGTCAAGGGTCCGCGACAAGGGCGAAGGCCCGAGCGTAAGTTCCTAGGAACTGTATGTAGTTTTGAAAATATACAGCTACGTGGAGCCATGATCAATCTCTATTACAGAAAAACGTTTGTTAGCTCATACACCACTAGATGGCGCCACAAACAAGCTCAAACTTCCAGCCAATCGGACATGACAGACGTGAGAGACGAAAGGGACATGAGAAACGCGGGGATGGGAGAGACGAAAGCCACGTTTAATTTTGTTTTTTGTATTAAATCCAATAAGATTGATAGAAACTGGCTTCTTAAATATACAAATTATAAACAAACCCGAAAGTCCATTCCGAAAACAAGATTATTAAAAGCGTTTAAAAAATATATTTACAACAACACATCATTTATTTATTTCCTTCAACAAGAGATGGATAAAATTAACGAAGCTTCTATGTAAAAATTAAACGTATTATAAAGTCTAGAGACTGTGGGAAATTGGAGCGATTATCCGAGGGGGCAGAATTAGTTATAATAGGTATTAAACCGATAGCCACAAGAAATAAATTACATAACGTATTACATTTCGACGGTCTGGGTACGTTATGTACATCTAATTATTGGTTAGGAAGAGAATTGGAAGAACAAAGTATAGATGTAAATTATAAAATTAAAATTAAATTGGATGTACTAAAGCATACGCCTATTAGGCATGCGAGAGAATTGTAATTTGTGTGTAAAAATGTTACCTATTTTTTGTGTAAGAAAGTGTTGTAAAACTTGTTTATTTGATTTTATTTAAATTATATTGGAGGAATGGGTGTAAGTACTCAACAATGTTCGGATAGGATCGGTTACCTTCAGTGTCGAGAAGTGGGGTCGCACTAACTATAGCACGGTTAATGCGATTCATACCTATACGAAAACATCGCATCGCAAAATTTTACCTGTGTATATAGTCTCTAGCAAGTAAGCATTATTATTATGATGTATTCTCCTGTTAATGTACCAACACCAGAGGACATTAGAGATTTTAGGGATTTGATAGTGAACTACTACAATATAATTGTTCAAGCTGATGATGAAAACGATGAAGTGGATGAGATGAATGTATCTCACACTCATGATGATGATGATGATTCACGGAAGAAGACCGATGAGTTAGAGGGAAAGGACGAATCTCAAGACCATGATGATAGTGACGAATTACAGTCGAAAAAAGAAGAAGACTGATAACAATGTAATTAAATTAAATAAATAAATGATGTATTGTTTTCAATATATTTTTTAAACGCTAAGTTTTCTTTCAATTTTTTTTTAATAATCTTGTTTTCGGAATGGACTTTCGGACTTTCGTTATGTAATTTATTTCTTGTGGCTATCGGTTTAATACCTATTATAACTAATTCTGCCCCCTCGGATAATCGCTCCAATTTCCTACAGTCTCTAGACTTTATAATACGTTTAATTTTTACATAGAAGCTTCGTTAATTTTATCCATCTCTTGTTGAAGGAAATAAATAAATGATGTGTTGTTGTAAATATATTTTTTAAACGCTTTTAATAATCTTGTTTTCGGAATGGACTTTCGGGTTTGTTTATAATTTGTATATTTAAGAAGCCAGTTTCTATCAATCTTATTGGATTTAATACAAAAAACAAAAGCGTTTGAAATTAAACGTGGCTTTCGTCTCTCCCATCCCCGCTTTTCTCATGTCTCTTTCGTCTCTCACGTCTGTCGTGTCCGCTTGGCTGGAAGTTTGAGCATGTTTGTGGCGCCATCTAGTGGTGTATCAGCTAACAAACGTTTTTCTATAATAGAGATTGATCATGGCTCCACGTAACTGTATATTTTCAAAACTACATACAGTTCCTAGGAACTTGCGCTCGGGTCTTCGCCCCTTGCCGCGGACCCTTGACATAAAATTTTCAAAAGGTCTGTGTAAATAAAACATATAAGCAAGCAAGACCGCTTATTCAACGCGTGTTTAAATTGCATGTTAACAAATAACATTCTGATGTATACCAACCAGCTCTTAATTACACATTTATTTTTAAAGTAATGAGTTGAATTATATTTGATATTGCACTGTATACTGTAAATAGGTGATTGAGCATTTTCAATAACGACTAGGATGTTCGGTCTTGTTTTATAAAAATTTAAGGTTTTTCAAAAAAGACACAACCTTTTTTGATAGAAGTCATTTTCAGATACATCTTGAATTTATTTATTTCGATATTTAAATGGATATAATTAAAATATTCTTATGTATCTGGTTTGATTGATTGATTGTTTTGAAGGTCGTTTCCTCAAAACGAAATTATGTTTTACCAAAATTGAAAATGCAATGGTAAATTTTAGGCACCCTTTTTTATATCAAAATGATCATTAATAGAAATGTGATAATTTTAATAACAATCATGGTAATAAAAATTTAAAAACTCTAATAAAAATAATACACGGTCAATTTAAACCGTATGTTGTACACGTAATTATTACATGCCAAACTTTTAATGAGGTTTTTTTTATAACTGTTAATGAGTGCGTTTCAATAAACAATTTATGTGTCCGCATGTACAATATGAATATTATTCAAATTATAATTATATAAAAATCTAATATTGGAATATATCTTAGTTTTTAATTTTTAGAGGAGGGGATTGATAATGAGTCGTTTGAATTATTGGACGATGAAACTGTAACAAAAAAAAAATCTTAGTTGTAAAAATTGCATACTAACCGCATATACTTTTGAATAATTATAATTTCATAAAATGTCTTAGATTCCTATGAAAGTTTTACCTTCATCATCATCACATGCTTCATCCTCCAGTAAATGCACAACATAGAACATAGAAATAGAATTTACAGACCATCAAGGCTGGTTTGAGGTGTATAACACGCCTGCTTCTTCAACTTTCATACCAGAAACCTCGCAAGATCCGAAAAGAAAAATTTATGACACAAGCACTGAACCCATTCCTATCAAAAAGTTTATTAACACGTGTGATATTTTTGAATTTTTGTAATTTAGGCCATTGAAAGCATACTACAATATAGTGTTAATGGCAAAATTGTTCTTCAGCAAAAATGTGGTTAAAAGAATGACTCAAGACAATAATTGGTTAAGTGGGTATAGATGGGTATGTGTCTTTAAGTATATAGTATTGAGTACAAATTATTATGAATATGAAAGTACCTATAGGAATGCTAGTTATTACTTACCTTTTTTAAAAACTTTATCTTACATTGACGTTTTTTTAAATTCATTAATTTTCAAAATGTCCTGTACATTCATGGATTTGTAACTTTTTGCCAAGTCCCTGAAATATAGTTTGTCATGAAAGAACTTTACACCGTGACGTGACTCAAAGCATGCAGCGTAGGAAAATCAATAGTAAACTATTATTCAATTACACATTTGGAAATTGTGTCAGCAATTTGGATATTAATCTAAATTACTTTTACTGATAGAGAACCGGTTATATATCAACTATGCATACGTAAAAAACATAGAAAGTGATTTAGTTAGATTAGACGAGTAACACAAAGCAGTGACCATCACTCGTAAACCAATTCTCCAAAACGTTCTTTAAGTACAGAGCTGGTAAGTGTGCTTTTAACCTTTTATTTATTTTAGTTACTTGTACAGATTTTTAATTACAGTTATAAAACGCATCTAATTTATACCTAACAAGTTTCTTTAAAAAAATATTAAGGCGTACAATATACAAACATTTTAATGGTCGGATGGGTATAAAACATATTTCAATAAAATAGGGGCAACAGGTAAAGCAACCAATTTTTAATATTTGTTTAGAAAACAATATTGTAATAACTGTTATGTAATTAATTAACTTAATAAAAAATTGTTGTTTCATTAGAGAATAACCTGAATGTCAGTAATTTTTTTTATAACTCATAGAGGTTTTTTTGTTATGACATTTACAATAAAAATAAGTGTTCTATAATTAAATTGTACTGTCATTCAAATTCCCCCACGCATGATCAATCCCTAACACAAGTGCTGCCTTACAAGAACCTCCTTATTAGAAATACAATGTATAAATAAATTTCTCGTATAGGTAAAAGATCATCCGAACATACCCAATAGCATATGACCATTTTAAAACAATAGGATCGATAATTTTAATAATCATATCTTATTAGGGTAATTATGCAATTTCCAACATTGTATGCATGTGCGTTTTCCTAACCTCCAGGAGTACTGCTCTTAATACAACCAAAAGAACCTTAATTAGGGTTAAAGGTGATCATCAAAAATAGTCCTAACCAAATCCAGTACCAGCCCCCAGCCCCAAGACCTAGCCCAAGTCCAAGACCTAGCCCAAGTCCATGACCTAACCCAAGCCCAAGACCAGCTCCAAGCTCCAAGACCAACCCCAAGTGCAAGACCAACCCCTACATCTGCCCCTCACGTGAGCAAGTACAAAATTGCTGTCAAAAAGGTTCTTAATACAACCAAAAATAATCAGGGATGAAAAAAGCCTCCGAAAAGAAACAATAGGGGTAGAAAAAACGCGTCTTATACGTGAGCTGTAATAAAATAGGGGTCCTACACGTGGGCGAGTAAAAATAAAAATAATTAGGGGTTGAAAATGACCTCTGAAAAGAAACCTTAGGGATGGAAAATACGATCTCCCACGTGAGCGTATAAAAAGTAAAAGTGGGCGGAGCTTGTGACGCAAAAAAGTGGAGGGGATTCAAATTTAAAAAAAATGCATTACATGTTACGTTATAATTCAATAATCAATGTTAAACTTTCGAACGTAATTACTTTACTTAAAATAAACACAAAAATAATGACGTTAATTCAATGACTCAATCGCATGAAAAAAACAACATTTAAAATGTGCGTAATTGAGGTGCTGTATAATAAATGGGTTTAGACTTTAAAAAAACACAAGTACGGTAACCTAAAGATATGTATTATTAATAATAAAAACACCATCGAGATGTCAACACAATTGTTACATTAATCAGGCCATTCTATTCCAATTAAATCGCCTAGTTTACTTAATAGGCGGTGATATTAGCTAGTTTCAACGTCGGCCTTTCCTTACTATACTTACTATAAATATCTTCATATGCCAAAATAACCAATGATTACAACAAATAAGTTGCGTTCTCCTTGTGGCGCATTCCACACACATAATTTCGATACAATTTCGTCCGTGTAACAAATAAAAAAACACTCAGATAAATTTGGATTATACGCTTGTATTAAAACTTAAACGATAAAAAAAAGTCAGAAGTTAATCTCCAAAGACAGCGTATTAAACCGTTTGAACATACAACAAAAAATAATAAAATACACACACAGAATTTATTAAACTTTGTCAACCACAGCCAACCAAAAATGCACAAAAATGATTACCTTAACTTTGGAACAGCCCCTTTGTTATACAGATGCCTGGGGACCAGTGGATGGACTCTACGGCAGCGTAACCAACATAACCGAAGTTGTAACGGAACTCGAATCTCAGATATGACCCAACTTGTGAATACCTCAACTTCCATATTGAGATTTGATTGATATTAAAAATGGTTGTATGTTACATTAATATTGACACTTCCACGTTGCTTGTTGACTTTACTCTAACTATATACAATTTCTGAATGACACTTATTAATTATTTGAAATCTCAGAAAGAAAGCTTATTTATTTACAGGGAGTTATTTGTTATCGGGGGACTGTACACACGAAGCCGTCAAAAAAACTATAACTTGAACTATATTACTATTGATCCGCACACAAGATGCGACGACACTCCAAAGGAATTAAGGACCGATACTTATCCAACACTAAATGCAAATGCCATGGACACGATAATGTCGCTGCGCAACAGCAATACGTTAAAATAATACAGGAGGAACGAAGGCACTAAAATATCCCCCAAATTAAGGGTACCGGAACGAGTTCCAACGATATACTTCACTAAGACTCCCGAAATGGGCGTAAATAGTTCACTGCCTCCAAACCAACGAATCCTCGTGTGTGCAATAGACCCGCAAAAACAAAGGGTGGGCCCTGAATTACATCGTGGACTAGACTGCCTTAAACCACAACCATTTTTCGCCACATTGGAATCCATTCCAGTCACTTAACCAATCATAACAATTTACTACTTAAAATTTTAAATTGCGCCAAAAACGAATTGAATTAGCGAGCCGAACTGAAAAAATTGCATCATCCATCGAAACTGCGTTCCCTAAAGGTACGTCTGTAATATGATATGCCTATGATAACGTAACTCTACTATAATGAACCTTAAAATTTTATTTATAACCAAAAATCTTATCGAAAAGAAAAGGCGACAGTTTGACGGCTACAATTTAAATTCGTGAAAGATGCACTATACCATTTTATAAAACGTAATTTCCTTTTCAACAAACGAAAATTTCTAAAGCTTAGAACAAGGAAAATAACTATTATTTACAAAGAAACTAATTCATTCTTCTCCTCAAATTCGTAAGACGGTTTCACTAATAGTCTTAATTTAAACTTTCATCTAAATTTGATAAACACCAACACTTATATTTCGTTTCAGTAAAAACGTGTTCTAAATGCGATTACTATTTGTAAAAATGTCAAATAGTTCTAAATATGTAAAACAACAAAATAAAACATTACAATCGAAAAGGTTCCCAAAGAATTTATGCGTTATCAAATTTAATTGCATGAATTTATACTACATTTCAAAAATCCGGTACTAACAAATAATTTATAATTTCGACATTAACGGCAAATAATCGATAAAATCGCGGCCATGTGACAAATGACACGTGTAACAAATAAGGAGGTAAATCCCAACAGTTTAGTGCTTTGGAGTGGCGCGTAAGGAGGTTGGCGTGTAGGGTGTGTAGAATAACATACGTCACAATAGGGAAAGTCATGGGCGTCAGTTTGTTTAAAATCAAGATAAACGATTAATTATCACACCAATAAACGCTAGTACTCCAAAGTAATGTTCAAAATAAACAAAGGTTGCTTACCAGGACATGTGCTTTTGTAAAGGCTTCAAAATATTCTCGCGCAATCAAATTCAAATTATTCTCAGGCAATCAAAACAAAAGAGCGTGTGGTTAGATCAAATGTAAAGGTCACCAAACTTATTTACTCAGATCTTACTTTACGTTAATTTTATCAACGAAATTCTATTTCCAAAAACAGTGAAATCTCTCATTAATCGATCACCATTCAAGCTTTCGTGCAACAGCAATAATGAAATCGTGGTCGCTGCAAGGCCGTCTAATTCTAAAAGTTACCATTAAAATAATTAGCAACGAAAATGTAATCAAAGGTGTTATTGTCTACTAATTTATATAAACGGTAAATAATGATGAAACTGTGAGATAGGGCGAAAATCATATGTAATGCAATGAAATAATACGCTTCAAGTTTTTTAACACGATATATTGTAATACAAAAAAAAATAATAATCACTGAGTAAAATGTATAGAATAAAAAAGTATACAAGTAAAATCGTTTCCGACGAGAAGTAATACGCAATTTTTTTACTTAAAATTTCAATAATAAACGTAATTAATGGGTTGAATCTAGAAAGTTCAAAATTCTCAGAACCAAATATTCTTAAACGTTAATTCTAATTATCTTTTCTATCCCCATAATGAACTTTGACAAATTTTCCAATATAAATATAAGTGCACAATGAAAAACCAATAATTCACAACAGCGTAAGATCACCAGACGTCTGAACTCACTTTGCTAATTGATACGTTAACCTGGAGGGCATCTATACAATACTAAACAACAAAAGAAAACGTGTTTATCTGGATTTTCAGATACAGTTCTACAATTTCTAATGAAATTACAACACAAGGTAATTACTTTAAATTTGCGCAGATTTTTAGTTTAATGTTTTCTTTCCATCACACAGCGGCAAAGGCAACTCTCGTAGGGTTGATCCTTAATTAATCAAAATCTAATCCAGTCGTCCTTTTTAACTAACTGCTTCACCTAGGCTTATAAACACAATCATTAACTTATTTACATGATAGTCGCTTAAGGCGTAAAATTTACTTTAAAAACTAGGCAAGCGCTAAAATAAACTATACCTCTTCAGTGGAAACGAAAACGTTGCTGCTAATCGACGATCGACAACGCAAAAATTTACCCGGGGCGGTTAAATCCTATCCATAATCCACAAGCAGTGAACATCCTCCCGCTCACTAACGAATCGAAACACATAAACCTTTACCCCTCTAAAGTCACGTCATCTTTAACCGCCACTCTAAAAAATCTTCCATACTAAAACTGTAATACTCACTTTAAATTCCAAAAAGTACATTAAGATTTGTTTAAATTAACCAAGCTCTTTAAATTTATTTTAATCCAAAATAATGAACAAAAACCGTTAAATAAACATAAAGGTTTAAAAAAATTAACAACATCAATAAATAATTGTTACTTTCGCCCTCTATATTCAACATAAATGCTTACTATTATGAAAATAAGCAAGAATAAATAACATTCAACCAATATTGAAAATGTACAAAGACGGTATAAACAAATATTAACTCTACAACGTTTGTGACACAGTAGCATTCACAGATGCTAATATATGCGAGGTAAAATTTAATTACTCCCCTATTATATGAAATAAGCTTTATTTCAAGTTGCTTAATATATTACTTGCCACATGATCCCATTTACAAAACGGCGGCTCTCAGCCATTTTAAAAGAAGTATTCTTGAACTTTTTCCCCCAGGTTACAGTGAAACCACCTGTAGACGACCGGCTCTGGTGATGCCCTCGTTAGCGAAACTTTTAATAACTTTAACGTCAATCAGATGGAGCAATTCTCCATATAGAAAGTTCCTTACGTTGTTTGCGTAATTGACGGACTTCGACCTTGTGAAGTTTACATTCACAAAAGCGTCACGTACGATATTATTACACAATCTTAACTTAATTCGATAGTTTTATTTACAAGTATGTTTATGTTTAAAGTAATATATATATATATATATATATATATATATATATATATATATATATATATATATATATATATATATATATATATATATATATATATACAGTGAGACTTGACTTGGTCTATCAAAGGCTGTTTACAGAAGGACGCACCTAAATAAGGTTCGGGTACACAATGCTCAACCATAAACTATAAAAACCGGCAAAAGCGATGGAAACTCCGTAACTCATGAAGCACCTGGCAAAACACTATCCTGACTTTAGGAACGCTAAGTAGGTCTAGTAGAGCACGATAAGCCACACCAACATCCCCGGCCTTGTGAAACACCAACAAAAACCGTACAAAGCCGAAAAGGACCCGCTGTCCACGATACGTTCGGAAGACCTGGAACACGACGATGGTAAAATCCTTGCCCTCCCTTCTGAAACAACTGCACTTTACCAGATGAAGACTAGGACTGAGGACATACATTCAAAAATTCTTCAGTTACGCCATATTCAATTTTCAATACCAACAACCAACCAATATTCAAATTATAGACGAGGTAGAAACGATATGCCTTTTCCGTAAATGATCGAGAGAAATTACGTCATATTTTTGCTTTCACATAGAACCTGCATCACCAGCTTTTCAAGTAACCAACGGCTTATATATTTTACGGTGCATATGCACTTAAGGTTTACTGAGGTCATATTATAATTCAGATATCCTATAATGAAAATTTTTAATTAAGCACGAGTCGGTATACTTTACCACAAAGAATCTTGGCACCAAAAACTTATTACGAAAAACAACTTGGAATTTTATCTCTCAATAACAAATTGCGTTTTTAATTTTAAACCTTAGGAAAATTTATATGATATTCACGATTTTAATTAAATTAATTCTAACAAAGCAATCCATTTTAAACTAAATACGACAAATTCTAATCCGCAATGCAATATAAAGCTTTATAACTCAATAGCAAACGATATATCAATTTAATTTTAAAAGAACGTAAATTACTCCTTCAAGTTTCGACAATTTCTAAAACGTAAAATAATGAAAATACTTATTTCCACAAAAACTATTCTAACACTACTCTAATTGTAACGCAAGTATCACGTGTGAATGAAACGTAATTAAATATTGAATTAACATTAAGTGACAACAACCAAAAAGTTCCTTCTTTACAAAATTGCAATCCCTTTTGACTTGTAATAAAAAAAACTCTAACATCCTCAAAACATTTTACATATTTTGACTTCTAAAATCAAAAGTTCGAAAAACGAGACGAAAAAAAATTATCTATGGTGATTTGCTTAAAATTTTCACACCCAATGCTAGCTAACACTGCAATGGCATCATTCGTCTTAAGGTCATGCGGTGTTGTCATATTTGAGGTGTTGTCAAGACCACGCCCTTCTTTGACGGGGAATTTAAAAGTCATGCGATGATCACTTACTAAAAATTTCGTCGACTTATTCAAGGCCATTTACCCGGAATTGAACCAGGGGCAGTGACTTAGCTAAGAAACACCCCGTTGACCGCTTAAACCCGAAAGTTGGTCATTGACTTAGGTCAATGTTTAATGACTTCCTCAAGGTTTCCACCTAGCGGAGAAATTCAAAAGGGTCATATTACCATTCTAGAAATAAGCAAATAGAACCAAAGTTCATGAACCTCCTCAATGTCACTAACCTATCTGAGAAACAAACCGGAAATGTGTCAATTCTTAGAAACCTAAAAATAAAACCACTTATTACATAATAATTCTAAATACGATGAACATATAACAATGGAAACAGCTGATTTTAAAAGCGTTTTACCTCAGTGCTTTTATGGGTGCGCCAAACAAGAAGAAAAGCGCATTCAAAAGTTTAAAACGATATAAATCACCAATGATGTGTTTATTGCCAGTCTAAAATCAGTTGGAAAAACATCAAAGATAACATTTGGTTTTTAATGATAGTACAAGACCTATGTACCTAATTAAGGTACGCAGATTTTATGATCTATAATAAAATTGAAAGACATGTAGTTTAATATACAAAGTAAAGAAAGTGGAGTGATACCTAGAAAAGTTTCAATTAGAAGCCTAAAGAGACTAAATGCTCGTGGATGAACTAGTGTACATTCATACGGTAGTGTGTGTATAAAGTAATCGAAAAAAGCAAATTTGTTAACTATCATCGATTTCACAAGTAAAATTCGATCTGATATTGGATATTGAGCATGTACTAAATATAACACTACTCTTAGTGGAAAAAGTACATTATTGTCCGGATTATATAATGTAAAACAGTCCAAAATACTAGCAATCCTAACGGAACTATTTGTTTTATCATCGTAAAAATATATTAATTAATATTTATGCCATCAATAATTCAAAATTAATAAACAATTATTACCCAATTTCGAAAATAATTGTTAAATATATTAAGTATTATTTATCATTTTATATAAAAATGAATAAATGGTGTTAATAACACGATGAACAGTAAGTAAATAAAATCTATATTGGATATTAACGAATTATTTATTATACTCGACCTTTGCGAAAAGTCCACTACAATTCAATAAAAGAATAAGCAGAATTTAATACGCGATTTTAATCTGGTCTTAAACTGCTAACATCACAAAAGGTAGTGATTAGAATTGATTGTCCTTGCAGCCTAATTAAGCAAACTTTCACTACACAACAATAAACAAATTAGTTTTATTTATAAGTATCCTAATATTTTTAGACGGCGTTGAATTCCATTAACTAATTCTTGGAGTGGTACACACTCGTACCCACTAACAGACGTGTTACATTCAAACACCACGCCGTCGCACTGTAGGCCCAAACTTAAATGTTTCTCGACCAATTACGTCCTTCAACCTTTGCATCAATTGGGCAATTTGTTTATTGAATAAAATACTTATCTTTTTTGGGTTTTTCAATGGTGTATTTTAAATTATACAGTCTAATCATTTTGATAAAACTTACTTATCTTCGTCAGTAATAATATCTATTAATATTATTAAAAATGTTGAAACAATTTTGTCAAAGTTGAAAAATTAAAACATAAACATCAACCTGTTATTAATATAAGTTTGAGAAACGTATAAAGCCAACTATAAAATTGAATTTTAGTAAAGAATAACTAGATCATTAGAAATTAAATATTGTTAAACTGTCTTAAAGATGACAAATCAGAACACCCTCTAACGGTCGAAGGCTAACAATGAAAAATGTCAGCCAAAAAACACATTTAACAAAATTTAACCAAGTTATGATGTAAGTGTAAAGTATTTTATTATGTGTAATAATGGTGAAAGTTTACATTTTCGTGTTTATTGAATGTCTTTCGAATTATTCCTACTGAATATTTTAATTCACTTTGTGTCTAAATTCTTAATTGTCTATACACTAAATTTTCTTTCTGCCGTACTAACGGCACTTATTAAAGCATTAATAATGTTTAATGCGGACTTAATTTTTGTTTACAATATACAATGCATTTACATAGTTAGAAAGGATCACTTTAAACGTTTCTTTTACTATCGCGCGAATTTTTTTAACACAACGGTTGCTGTTTATTTCAAATCTGATTAAACACTTTATTTAAATTTTTGCAAAAATTTCGCAAAAACGAACAATCTCTACCTCAACACAAAATCAACTTGCCCTTAAATCAAAATCAACCACTCTTAAGGGGTTTAAATGTCAAGCGCGAAATCTAAAATGGACCGCAACCTATACTTCTAAATCTATGCCACCTTGAAATTTTTACTATGAAAGCCTAACTTAATTACATGAATAAAATACATACACTTTTATTCTACACTTTATTACGGTAGTCCACATTATAGTCTCTATAGTAATATTATACCACATCAGAAATGCACCGTACACACACTATACCCAGTGTCTTAAGATATTTTCACAAGTTATTCTTTTAAATAAAGTACAATCATTGAATTGTTACGATAATGGAAAGATTACGAGTTTGACTCCTATCTTATTATCCAAGAAAATAAACAAGCATGTGAGTAAACATATATATATATATATATGGGGTTATTTTTTTAAAACCTGACATAGGCTATCTTTTATTACTGACGATAGACTTTTACTTCCAAAAGTAAAGTTTTCTGGCGTAATCTAACTACGAAATTTTATGAAAAAAATTACTCCAGCAATGGCAATATTGCATTTTGTTTGCAAAATCTGACAGAGCGTTTCACTGCAGTCAAAGGTACTAGAGCGAAAAATTTTCATTTTGGAAGCCGTTTACGAATTATTATTGTTCTACTGGTCTTAGCAAAAACTTTTGGCATGTTAAACTATGCAAATATTGGTAAAATTAATAACTTACTTTACGATTAAAAAGAACAGGTGTGAATATTTTTATACTGTGACAGTTCCAAGATACCATGGTTACAAGTTTACGTGACAGGTAAATTCACACTAAAACCAATAGAACAATAAATTACTGTAATAGCTATTAGCTATTAAGCAATAATAATTCGTAAACGGCTTTCAAAACGAAAATTTCAAAATGCAATATTGTTATTTTTGAAGATACTAAAAAAGCTGGCAACGCTAAAATAATTTTTTTTATGAAATTTTCTTAGTTAGATTACGCCCTAAAGCTTTTCTTTTGGGAGTAAAAGAAAGTTGAGTAATAAAAATGATAACCTATGCTCGCTTTTAAGAAAATAACCCTATATATATATATATATATATATATATATATATATATATATATATATATATATATATTGAGCTTGATAGTATATTCAATATAATCTTAGATAACTTTACATATCAATTTACAACCAAGTGTTGTCTGTCCAATTCTCTTCTCCAAGACCCTATATCTTGTGTCATCTCCTCATAAAACGTCGATCATTCATGGCTCATCTTGTACCTTCGTTTCAAATTTTCTTGGTCTTCCGCGTTTCTTTTACCCATTTAAATAGTCTTTTTGGCCAAAGGTTGTCCTACATCCGTATTAGATATCCAAACCAACGTACGCTCCTTTTTTCTATTCGGTCTATTACCGTATCTTGTGCGTTCATTCTTTGGCAGATTTCATAATTTCTAATTCGCTGTTTTATGGATAACCTCGCACTTCGCCTTAGGTAATCCATTTCAATGGCTTTAAGTCTTCGTTGTAAATAGGCATTTACTACCCATATTTCACTCACTTCCATAGCAGGGCACTGATTCGACCATTCTATTCGTTTTTTATTTCTTTATTTATATATTTGTCCCACCATAGACTGTTCAGACACCCTATTATTTTTTATTTGTTTTACACACTTTTCTACTTCTCCTTCGGTTATGATAATTGTGTTCCCACCTTGTGTACCTTCGGTTGGTTCTGTTTGGTTTCGTTTGTCAATAAAAAGTGTGCCTCCCATTATTGTAATGATATCAGTTGTTCCCATCTGTTTGTTTCATTTCATTGGTTTTTACATTTTTGATGGTCTTCCATACTTCTGTCGTTTGTGATCCTCCAATCAAATTTTCTATTTGTTGGCATTTTTATTCACAAGATAGATTTTTAATTGTTTTGATTTTATTTATTGCCTCTCTGCTTTTTTATGTGCTTGCTGTTTTCTTTCATTAGTTTTTTTGGTTAACCATTTGTTGTAAAACTTATCTAATTTTTCAATTAGGTGTTATTTTTGTTAACATAAGGAACAGAATTCCTGATTAAATGAAACATTGTGAATCAAACAAAACTATTAACAGATGCTGCTTTCAATTTCAAACGTAATAACCCTACCTTCTCCAATTTTTGTTGCGTAGTAACGCAGCCATTTTTGTTTGAAGCCTTTTTCCCCATGACAACATTAAAAAAAATAATTGGCGTGTTTTTACCTTCCAACCCACACATACCTGTGTATCTGGGTATCTGTGTACCTGTGTATCTGTGTATCTGTGTGTCAGTGTATCTGATTATCTGTGCATAGTTCGAATTATGAAAAAATTACGATATCGGATTAACGCTTTTACTCAAACACTACGGTCGAACGTGCAACTTTGTCATTTTTGCACATTGGAAATGGGAAAGAAATTTGTTGTGTAACCCCTTGGGGGTGTACTAAAACCTACACTGTACGTTAAAACTCAGTTTCAATTTAAGTACATGCGTTAGTAGAAGATGCAAATGTTCATCGACATCTCTTTACATAGATGGTAATATTTCGGCTTAAATCATTTACACAGCAGTACTTCAAATTTGTTTACTTATATCGTTTTTAAAATGTTACAAACTTAACTAAATTAAATTGAATAATTGTCATTTATTTAAAGTGTGCATAAATAAATTAATTATGACAATATAAACAATAAAGTTCCTAAAAGCACATAAACAATTAAAAGCAATTTGTGATGAGCCCGAATACCTACATAAAATTTTAACGTACAATTCATATATAACCGTTTTACTATCTAAATGCTTACGGTTTATTTCTTAATTCGGAACCTTCAACAAGCCGCTTAAATGTTAAATTATGACATTTTTTACAAACTGAAAATTATTATTTTCAGCTATATTTGTAACATTTAATTAAAATTGTACACAAAAAATAAGAATCTATGTAAAAGCGATTTTAGCAAAGAATATTGTTGTTAGAGTAATATATATATATATATATATATATATATATATATATATATATATATATATATATATGTTAATTTTGAAAATGTACAGTGTGTTATTTACATATGAAAGGTTAAGGAATTTGTACAGAGATCTCCTGTGCAACATTCCTATCGAACTCGTTAAATATTATATATGTAAATGTACAATTAGCACCTTTATTTGTGTTAATTTATTGTACATTTGGATAAGATATTTCAAACTGTACTACTATCACTAGATACGTTGTTATGCCACCCACAATCTGTAAGAAAAGTATAAGTATATAACCATTATTTACCCGTACTTACAGACAACAATAAACTTGCATCAATTGTAATAACTCCACAAGCTGTAAATTCAAAATTGTTGTGCATCAATTGTAACGAAAAAAACGATGCCTTTAAACAGGATATTTTTCGTTATAATTTTTGTACTGTATATTTTTACCTGTAAGTACATCTCTTCTTTACACGGTTCTTGTTGTGTTAAAGCATGGTGTATAAGGTCACCTGTTTTCTGAGCCTGTTAAAATTTTATAATATTACTAAGCAATGTATGTAACAAGGTAAGTTAACCAAAGTTTATTATTAAAAACATATTTAAAAAGAATCGTTTACCTCTGAAACTGTCCCTGAACATATCAAAACTAGAACCAAGACTTGAACTACCGCTAAAAAAAATTGATTGCAACAGCGATAAATTGTAAAAATGGCACTTTCCGATTTATTAAATGCGTTTTGCCCACCAAAATATAATGCTAAAATTAGCTTAATAAAATTTTGAAGTACAATTATTAAAATTTGAAATGTATAGCTTTTATTTACATTTCTAGATACTTCGCATAGATGATCGTGTTTTTCTCTTAAATCTTCAAATATATGCAAAACCTTTTGTTGCGTGAAACCCGCTGATACCCTGAAAAAATTAATGTTTATGCAGGGTGTCCAGAAACTCTAGGGACAAACTTTGCGTAGTGATTCTAGACCCAAAAATAAGAAAAAAGTTCATATAAACCCAGATCCGGAAACGCTTCGTTTAGGACCTACAAGGTGTGAAAGAAATTTATTTTCCTCAGTTTTATGTTAATTTGAAATTTGGGACGCTGTATCAACAAGAGTAACAACAAATGTGATAAATACATTTGTGTATCTGAGCAACAACTTGTCATTTTGTTTTAGTCAAAGCCTGCTAAAATGGCAAGAGATTCAATAGCTGGTTAAATAAATTAAACTGTTCACCAACCAATATCTCGAAAACGGTTGATCTGAGAGGCATCGACCAAGTATACCTTTTTTGCTTAGAACTGAAAAAGGAACAAACTAATTCAAACGGAACGTCAATATACCGGGTGGTAAAAAAGTTCAGGCCAATTAACTTTTAGCATACCACTGTAGATGCCTGCGATACCTTCAGAAATAATGTGGGAATGTGTTCAGGGATTCGCCGCTCATTATCAAAACGAGTGAGATTATGTATCGAAACAAATGGTCATCATGTGGAACACCTTTTGTAACATTTATTTTTTTAGTTTTATTATTTATTTCTTCATTTTCGTTCTTAAACTCAAAGTTAAAATAAAAATTCAAACATACGTTACTTTGATTTTTAATTCCAATTAGCTAAGGATTATAGGGAATTAAATTGAACTGTTCATCAACCAATATCTCGAAAACGGTTGATCTGAGAGGCATCGACCAAGTATACCTTTTTTGCTTAGAACTGAAAAGGGAACAAACTAGTTCAAACGAAACGTCAATATACTGGGTGGTAAAAAAGTTAAGGCCAATTAACTCTTAACATACCACTGTAGATAAAATATTTAAGTTTCTCGACCACAAAAACCGCCGTGCTCCAAATTTCAAGACCATATTCAAATTTTTTCGCAAAATACCGCCATAAAACCGAGGAAAACAAAATTTTTTCACACCCTGTAGGTCCTAAACGAAGCGTTTCCGCACCTAGGTTTATATGAACTTTTTTTCAAATTTTTGGGTCTAGAATCACTACGCAAAGTTTGTCGGTAAAGTTTCTGGACACCCCGTATGTGTTAATTAAACTCATTATATGTAACATACATCTTTGATGCACCTCTCGATACTCCTTTTGGAGAAATTGTAAATACCATGTCACTTTGCATAGTAGCCTTTTGGGTAACACTTCTTATAATATCATTAAGCAGTCTAAACCTAATCTTTAAAGACCAAATTATGGTTGCAAATTGAAATATTATTAATGTATTAGTCAATGCAGGACCAACAGTAATCATAAAGGTTCCAATAAGATGAAAAAAACTTTTATAGGACTGCATCATTAATGCAGAAACTGTGTAATTAATCATAAACATAATGATAAGTACGATAGTAACATAAATTGCAACAATATTTCTTCTGTACACTTTATTAACATCACATTTAAAGCCACAACGCAATTTTTTGTCAAACTTTTCGATATCTTTAATAATTGTTATAATCTGAAAATTTAATGAAATAAATTCCTGAAATTCATTACTTTCACTCACTTTATTTGTATATCCGCATTCTAAGCAAATTGCAACCCAAATACCAAAATTACTGCAGTAATAATCAATATCCGCAGTTAATTTCGTGATGAATCCTGCCTCAGCCTCATTCGTTTTATTTAATAATGAAAAACTGACCACGTAAATTATTAATAACGTCACACTCCATAGTATATTTACAATTGACCACTTATAAGATGTCGAACTTAAACTAAAAGGTGCGAGACCAAATATTTTACTAAAATAATACATAGGGTTTAATACTAAATGGAAAGTGGTTGGATTTAAACGGTCAGCCATGATGGACAAAAATTGGTGTTTCCCAATAATAAGCAGTAGTTTAGTGAAGTGTTTTAATAATTCACAACTCCTTTGACATTATGTACGTAATGATTTATTAAACGGTTTCAGTCATTCAGCCGAAATGCTTCAAATTACACGTTTTACTGTAAACAAAAGCAAAATAAATCTATTATGCAAAATAAAAAAAAATGTTTTCATTATATGCATTTGCTGTGTAATATTAACAAGACAGCCAATAAGTGATAAACTGCAAAAATTACATTTAGAAAGTCATCCCCAATTATATAGGTAATTAGATTTTGGTTCAAAACTTATTATTAATTTTATTAAATACATAAATAAAAATTTTACCTCGAGTAGGATTTGAACCTATGACATGTACTTTGCTAGAGTACCACTCTAACCAACTGAGCTATCGAGATACAGGGTCTAATCGATGTAAGTTTTATCTTATGTATGTAGCACATACATAAAATATCAATTTTGTCTTTATGTATGTGAAACATAAACATAAAATTTAAATTGTATCTCGTTAACTCGGTTGGTTAGTACATGTCGTAGGTTCAAATCCTACTCGAGGTAAATTTTTCTTTATGTGCGTGTGTGCGTACATGTGGGTGTGGGTAGCATTGGGGGGGCATAGGCGTGCATGTGGGAGGGTGCATGTGATTGTATGTCGTTGGTGTGTGTGTGTGTGTGTGTGTGTGTGTGTGTGTGTGTGTGTGTGTGTGTGTGTGTGTGTGGTGCGTGCGTGCGTGCGTGCGTGCGTGCGTGCGTGCGTGCGTGCGTGCGTGCGTGCGTGCGTGCGTGCGTGCGTGCGTGCGTGCGTGCGTGCGTGCGTGCGTGCGTGCGTGCGTGCGTGCGTGGTTGTGTGTGTGTGTGTGTGTGTGTGTGTGTGTGGTTGTGTGTGTGTGTGTGTGTGTGTGTGTGTGTGTGTGTGTGTGTGTGTGTGTGTGTGTGTGTGTGTGTGTGTGTGTGTGTGTGTGTGTGTGTGTGTGTGTGTGTGTGTGTGTTTGTGTGTGTGTGTGTGTGCTGTGTGTGTTGGGTGGTGTAGGTGATGTATGCGTGAGCGTGTGTTGTGTGTGTGTGTGTGTGTGTGTGTGTGTGTGTGTTTTTATTTATTTTGCTTCACCTAGAGCTGATTAGACTTTGGGAGTGGAGCAGATGGGAGGAATTTATTACAGGTAGTTTTTGATTTTTATCAAATGTTTCTGAAACAACTATATATTTAAAAGATATATAAATAGTAAGATTTAAATCTTAAACCTATCGATGAATTATGTTGTATACAATTTTTTGATTCGATTCCTAAGTTGGAGAGAATATTTGTAACGATAATTAAATTAAGATAATTTAATTTTCGCATAACTTTTTATAAGGCATTTTAATACGAAACTAAAATACATCAAAAGTTAATTAAATAGTATTGAAACTGTATTATCGATATTTTTATAGAAGCTATTATTGTGCAGTAGTAGAACAGAATTTCTGTAACTTGAGGCAGTACAGATCAAAAAGGAAGTTTAGGATAGGAAATAGTTATAGGAAGTTCTCGTCGCCGTTCCGTAGTATGCTTATCGAAAAAGGGAAGACACCTCCTGACCGTTCGCGAGGATCACTCCCGACAGGATAGTCGCAGCTTGCGCTGTCTCTAGTGCCGTTGCCACCTTGCGGGTGACAAGTAGGGCTTTCGCCAAATCTAAGCGTCCAAAGAAGCCCATAATGGCGTCGATCCCTGGTGACACTGTCCGATGCCGGATTTCCTCCTCAAGTCTTCGATGGAGATACGAAGCCGAACCACGTACTCCATCTGCCGGATTCTCCTCAGGTCCTTTTCTGTCGGGAGCGTCACCCGTAGAAGTGAAATTTGTGGTCCTTTTTCTTCATCCTGAAACAAGAAATGGTATTAATATCGCGTTAGTGTAGCTCGGATCAAACTTTGCTTTCCAATATTTCTACACACTTCCCGTAGAACCAGCTTGGGGTATGGTACGAAGTAGCATGCCTATCCATATACCGCATCAGCATGTCACCGTCCTTGGCTGTGGCATGCTGTATCCTGTATCCCTCCTGTATCCTTCGGTGTGGCGATCCTTTGTGGACGGGGTCAGGTGGTCCATTGATGTCTTCTTTGGCTTCTTCTGTAGCGGGAGTTCTTCGTCGGGCGATGAGGGCTCGTTAGCAACGTCGTGGGTCGGTGCCGCGTCCACTACAGTTGCGGTTACTGGAATCCATTTCGTCTATGAAAATAAGACAGAAAGGAGCTAGTTCCACTCGATTCAATCCTAAACTGTATGTACCCTACTAGTTTTGATGTTATATAATTCTTATATATTTATGTAACCGGTCACTTTTGTGGTAAGATATCTGAAAGCTTGAAATTTTTAAGTTTTGGACAGACCCACAAGACCGGGATATAGAGGTAGTTGCTTTTAGGCAGATAAATAATACTAATATAATCTAGAATATAATCTAGTTGAATCTAAGTTCAATAATGACAAAGTCATAACAGTTTTTAAATTTGTGAATTATTAAAACTTTTAACGTGCACACAGCAAAAGGTTGCCTCGTGTGGGATTTGAACCCACGACCACTACTTATTTAGAGTAGTGCTCTTACCATCTCAGCTATCGATTGAGCTAGTTCCTTTCGATTCAACCCTAAACTGTATGTACAATACTATTTTTGATGTTACATGATTCTTATATATTTATGTAACCAGTCACTTTTATGGCAAGGTGTCTGTAAGCTTGAATTTTCCAAGTTTCGTACAGACCTACAAGACCGAAATATAGAAATAATGGCTTTGAGGCAGGTAATTAATATAAATTAAAGAGAGAATATAATCTAGTTGAATCTAAGTTCAATAATTACAAAGTAATAACAGTTTTTAAATTTGTGAATTATAAAAACTTTTAACGTACACAGTAAAAGATTGCCTTGTTACGTGTTTAAACGGGGAGCTGGAAGAAAAAGGAAGAAGGAAAAGATTCTCTGCTCATTCACAGATAGTGAGCACACCGAACTAGCTCAAAAATGTCGGTTCGGGCGGGGTGAGAGAAGAAAGGGTGTTAAAGATGCCGGCGCCAAGAGCCACTCCCCTATGTAGAAATAGGATTCACCGCTGCCCCGACTGTTGGACAGTGGTGCAGGATGGAATGAGCAAGGAGATTGTAGGAAAAGGAAAGGAAATAGAAATAACAACACTGCTGTAGTGCGAAAGAAACAAATGTATATTTTATTTTTAAAAATTTAGACTAAATAGTTGAAGGTGTGAATCTAATTAAGCCACAACAAAACAATATATTTAGATACCCCAAATGTACAAAAAAAAAGAAATAGTAATTAAATACCGTTCGCAAGCCAGAATAGTTTTTCTCTATTTTACAAAAAAAAACAAACTTAAACATTTCCCCTTTTCAAGGGAAGGCCTTCCGTTGTATTCCTAAAAGAGTATATCGACGCCTATACACTTATTACTAAATAATAACCAAAACAACTTGCGATGGTTTACACCAAAACGGATAATAACTTTTATAGCTCAGCAAGCATTTTTTTCTTAAACAATAATGAATCAAATATATGTGAAAATTTAATAATTGCATACATTTCAAGAAGAAAAAAAAATGAATGTCTACACCAAATGTAATGAAAACATATGTTTATCTAACGGTTCGTTTGGCTACTGTGTAATTACTTGTGCGTATCCCAATTACAGTGATGTCGCAGACAACACTAAAAATGGCAACCACAACAGATACAATTGAATGTTATTATTATAATTACAAACAAAATGAGGGAAGGAAGGTAATGGTAAAAGAACAGATAAGGAAGGTTACGTGGTTGTGAAGTGAAGGATTACTTATTGATACAGCAACAATGATATAGTGATAACAGGTATTATTTTAACTGACTAATTGATTAGGTTATTTTTAGCAGGTGTACTTTATCATTATTCAGTTAAAGTTCATGTAACCATAGAGAAAGCAAAAGAAAAAGGAACGATCTAACCTTTCTATAAGCAGATAGTCATTACGTTCAGTCGATGCTCTCGGATCAGATTTTAGTTACGACTCAGAAGGTAAACCAGAATAGTACTTGTATGTAGATAATAGTTGAAGTTAAATCGTAGAATCCAAAAGTAGAAGGTACTTCGTTGAAGCCAAAAGAAGAAGGTAATTCGTGCAAGCTAAAAGGAGCAGGTAATTAACACTATGTAGGTAAATAATCTTTATTCGTTACCCCTTAGATGTAAAGGGCCAAATGAAAGTCTATCGAAGTGCTTTTCTTGCTTTATGGAAGCATCAATAATTCATGTCTTGATTAAAACGTCTTCAAACGCTAAGAAAGAAAGTCAGTTATTACTAACAAAATCAGAGAAATTCATTGGTAACTTACTCGATCTTGCCGAAGACAATTTTTCTAAAACCGCATGTAAGCAAGCAACAAAACTTGCAAATAATGATTAGAAAAAGCACCAACTGTTTTATTGCAAATTATGCTTCTTGAAGATATATCCGATTAGTTATATCGTATAATACTATCAAGCAATTTTCAAGAAGACATCAAAAATTTTCAGCTTGGCAAAATGGACGCCACAGGAAAGAAAGAAAACGTAATTTTTATATTAAATTTGTATTAAACACAATACATTGTTATCACCCTTTTTATCTAAATAAAACCAGAAAATCTAAATTGTGATTTCTCCACTAACGCCATCTAGAG
Source organism: Vesta saturnalis (assembly GCA_036346205.1). Taxonomy (NCBI): domain Eukaryota; kingdom Metazoa; phylum Arthropoda; class Insecta; order Coleoptera; family Lampyridae; genus Vesta; species Vesta saturnalis. The sequence goes on along the minus strand of JARFJB010002309.1, from coordinate 1,232,227 downwards.
AGGACTTCTAAAAGCTTGTAATATAATTCCCCTTAATTACCTATATTTTAAGATACGTCACTAGAGGGAGTAATAATGCAGATTTTAAATGAAATATATAAATGTGAATTTATAGTATTTGAATAACCAAAGGTACGAAAATATATATTAAACTGATAGTAAAATTAATTGGAAATATGTGGTTCAAGTTATGAACAGAAACAACGTAAGCATTCTTAGAAAGAATGTTTGAGTAAACATGTACAACTTGTACAAAAATTTACAATAAAAAATAACAAAATAATTTAAAGAGACAAAAACCTAAATTATTTCGTTACAGCCTTATATTAAAAGTTTTAATAATTCACAAATTTAAAAACTATTATGACTTTGTCATTCTTGAACTTAGATTCAACTAGATTATATTCTATCTTTTTAATTTGCATTAATTACCTTCCTAAATCAACTATTTCTATATTCCCGTCCTGTGGGTCACTACGAAACTTGGAAAATTCAAGCTCACAGACACCTTGCCACAAAAGTGACTGGTTACATAAATGTGTAAGAATTATATAACATCAAAACTAGTAGGGTACATACTGTTTAAAATTGAATCGAGCGAACTAGCTCCCTCGATACCTCAGATGGTAAGATCCCTACTCTAGATAAGTAGTGGTCGTGAGTGTTCAAGTCCCACTCGAGGCAAACTGTTACTGTGTGTACGTTGAAAGTTTTAAGAATTCACAAATTAGAAACTGTTATGACTTTGTCATTATTGAACTTAGATTCAACTAGATTGCATTCTCTGTTTAATTTGTATGAATTACCTGCCTAAAAGCAACTATTTCTATATTCCAGTCTTGTGGGTCTGTACGAAACCTGAAAAATTCAAGCTTATAGACAGTTTGTCACAAAAGTGACTGGTTACATAAATATATAAGAATTATATAACATCAAAACTAGTGGAGTACATACTGTTTAAAATTGAATTAAATTAGTCTGCACTTTTTCTAATAAAATGAATCGTTACTCAGACATTGAAAAAATTAATTGTACCTTAGGAATTTTTTTACCGCTAAATTATGAGTCGTATTAAAAAAGTACATAAAACATAATTAATCGATATGTTTAAGGTTTTGCCTGGATATTTTTATACCTTTGAAATAGGCAGCTGTTTTAGAAATATTTGATAAAAACCAGAAACTACTCTAATAAACTCCCCTCTGCGCCGCTGGATTTCTCCCAAAATCTAATCAGCTCTAAGCCAAATTAAAACAAGCTTACATACGAAATTTTAAGTACGTAGGTACTTTCGTTCTGGAGTTATCGTGGATAATAACATAAATCCACACACACGCACACGCACACGCACACGCACACGCACACGCACAAGCACACGCACACGCACACGCACGCGCACACAAGCACAAGCACACGCACAAGCACACACGCACGCACGCACACGCACACGCACACGCACACGACACGCACACGCACACGCACACGCACACACACGCACACGCACACGACACGCACTCGCACGCACAAGCACACGCACACGCACCGCCACGCACACGCACGCACACGCACGCGCACAGCACACGCACGCGCACACGCACGCACACGCACGCGCACGCGCACGCGCACGCGCGCGACGCGCACGCGCACGCACACGCACACCCACACCCACACCCATACCACCCACACACACACACATCCACACACATCCACACACGCACACACCCCACACGCCCCCACACACACACACGACACACACACGCACACGCACACACGCACAACACGCACACACACACACACGCCACACACGCCACACGTACACACTCACACGCACACACGCACACTGTACACACACGACACACGCACACCACACACACACACACCCCATACACCCCACACACGCACACACGACACACGCACCACACACGCACACACGCACACACACGCACACGCACGCACACGCACACGCACACACGCACACGCACGCACGCGCACCGACCAGCACACACGCACACACACCACACACACACACACACACACACACACCACACACACACGCACACACGCACACACGACACACAACACGCACACACACCACACGCACACCACCAACACACACACACACACACGCACACACGCACACACCACACACACACCACACACGCACACAGCACACGCACACCACACACGCACACGCACCACAACGCACACACGCACACACGCACACACACGCACACACACACACACACACAGCACACGCACACGCACACACGCACCACACGCACACGACACCCACACGCACACACGCACACACACCCACGCACACACCACACACACACACACGCACACACACACACGCACACACCACACGCACACGACGCCACACGCACACCACAGCACACGCACACGCACACACGACACACCACACGCACACGCACAGCACACGCACACACACACGCACACACGCACACCACACCACACACGCACACACACGCACACCACACGCACACACACACACGCACACACGCACACACACGCACACACGACCACACACGCACACACGCAACACCACACGCACACACGCACACCACACACACACACGCACACCACGCACACGCACACGACGCACACACGCGCACACGCACACAGCACCACCACACACCACCACACCCACACACGCACACGCAACGCACACACGCACACACACACACACGCACACAGCACACACGCACACACGCCACACGCACACACCCACACACACACACACGCACACACGCCACACGACACACGCACACGCACACCCACACACACGCCACACACACACACACACACACCACACACCACCCACACACGCACACACGCACGCACACGCACCACGCACACCACACACAACCCACACACCCACCACACGCACACACGACACGCACACGCACACACACACCACCACACGACACACACACGCACCACCGCCACACAACACGCACACACCACACACGCACACCACAGCACACACGCACACACACATCACACACACAGCACCACGCACACACCGCACACACGCACACACGCACACACGCACACACGCCACACACGCACACACCCACACACCACACACACACCACACGCCACACACACGCACACAGCACACGACCACACACACGACACCACACGACACACGCACACACGACACCACACGCACACACGCACACACACGCACACACCACGCACACAGCACACACGCACACACACGCACACACGCACACCACACCACACACGCACACACACACCCACACGCACACACACGCACACACACACACACGCACACCCCACACCGCACACACACGACCACGCACCACACACGCACACACGCACACACGCACACACGCACACCACGAACACACGCACACACGCACACACGCACACACACGCACACACGCACACAGCACACACGCACACACACGCACACACGCACACCACCACACACGCATACACACACCCCCACGCACCCCCACATACGCACACACGCACAGACGCACACACGCACACACGCACACACGCTCATACGCACGCACGCGCGCAGGCCCGCACGCACGCGCACACGCACACGCACACGCACACGCACACCCACACGCACACGCACACCCACACGCACACGCACACGCACACGCACACGCACACGCACACGCACACGCACACGAGCAGGCTTTCCAATATTTCTGTGGACACCAGAATTTCGCCTAAAAGTGGGGGTCCTTCAAGTCACGAGGACAGAATGGGTATATTTTATTTACTGATTTATTTTGTATTAACGTCATGTCTATACACTCCATTTCTTGGAAGATAAAGCATAAATATGTAGCCGGTCCCTACTACTACACTTATACTGTCGTCTGGATTGTGTGAGACCACACAATCATTTACATGCAATGGAAGTTTAATAATTAATTGATCTTCTCTGCAAACTGTACCAACATCAACATGTTTTAACGTTGATAGTATATCTTTTTGAAGTTTTATGGATGTGTTTTTTCAGCCCAACTGGACAAAAGTGCGTAACTTTCACCTCTCACGTCCCTACGTGAAGTGTTATCGGATGTATAATTTTTTTTATTCGGGCAACTATTTTTAACGTGGTGCCATACCGTTGTTAGTAAATAGAATCCTAGACAGTTTGGGCAAGGATCATAAATAAATAAACCCCTCTTTTCGTCCTTCAGAGTTTTAATGCTGGAGAATGACGCCCATACTGGATTCTTGGAGATTTTGGGCTTTAATGTTATTAATTAATTATTAATTAGGTACATGAGTCTATTTGAATTGCCATATAAAATATGGGCCCTTACAATGTGACTACCCAAAATGCGCGCCCAAATATTCAATTTTTGGGGGAACTGTACTTCACGAAATACATGTGGATTCTCATCACTCCAGTATGTACAGTTTTAAGTGTTCGAGTGTAACAGGGGGTTGAAAGCGAAATTGGGCTTCACGCGAATACGAGTTATTCAAATGTTTTCAAATTCGGCGGTTAATTTAAGAATGAAAGTACCTTTAAAATGAGGTGTCGCTAAGAACAACAATTTTAAAATGACGTCCAGCTGTCATTTTGCAACTATCGGCAGTCATTTTTACGCCAAAAAAATAGTTTTTTTACTTTTATAACACACCAAATTGCACGATAATAGATATTTATGTATTAAGGGCATAATCAGAAGATTATGGCTCGAGGGAATGTTAAAAGCCCGACGCGAAGCGGAGGGCTTTTATATTCCTGAGAGCCATAGTCTACAATTATGCCCGTGGTACATACAATGTTTTATTTTATTTTGCACCATGAAACTGGAACAAAATTTTAAAAAGATTCAGTATTTTCGGCAAGTTTTTAAATGCAAATGTAGTGAAATAAAGTCGACAGTAGGCTAATTTGTTGTTACTAGGATACTGTGATATTGCTAAATTGTTGCTAAGGTACTGTTTGTTTGTAAATAATTTGCATTCTAAAATGGTAGGTGAAAACGCAAAAACTTATTTACAAGAAATTTTAGATGAATTTGAGACCGCCCGGGCAAAAATAATTCCAAGTAAATCGAAATATTTATACATAAAAGAGGACGAAAAGTTTTGCGCGTGGCGGAGCACAAAAAATGTGTCCACAAAATGTGATAAAAAAGTTGTGATGGCATACTTGTCTCAAATGGTAAGAGAGTGTATATATACATTAGTCAATTATCTCTATTCAATAAATATCCATTTTTGCAGTCAAATATCTATAAGCCGTCGTCACTGTGGTGTTTATATTCTAAATTGAAAAAGATGTTCAAGTTGAAGGAAGATGTTGATATATCTCGTTTTTCCATGCTCACAGAATTCATGAAGAATAATTCTGTAGGTGATCAAGCTAAAAAGTCCTATGTATTGCAACGGCATCAAATTGAAGAATTCATGTTGAAGGCGCCTGATCATACGTACTTGTTAGTTAAGGTATAACGATTTTAGTTTTTTTTTTCCAATTCTCATTATAAAAAATTATTGTGTTTTATAGGTTATCACAGCCTTTGGTATTTTTGGAGCATGTCGTCGCGAAGAACTGCACGATTTGGCTGTACAGGACGTAACAACTGAGGGATCAGTGCTATTAGTGAAGATCAAAAAAACCAAAACTTATACTTCGAGGCAATTTACAATTGTACCAAGCGATGGATTGGTTGATTACGTCTCTTTGTACCGAAAATATGCAGCATTACGACCGGAACATACTAAAATTGACAGCTTGTTTTTGTCGTATCATAATGGCAAATATAGTGCTCAGACTGTTGGGAAAAACACCTTAGGCAAAATGCCGAGGATAATAGCTGAGTTCCTCAATCTACCGGATGCCCATAAGTACACAGGGCACTGCTTTCGCAGGAGTGCGGCGACGATCTTTGCAGAAAGCGGCGGTGATACAAGGGCACTGAAGCAGCTTGGTGGATGGCGATCGGATAAAGTAGCCGAATCATATGTAGAGAATTATCTGCAAAATAAAATTAAAATTGCTCAGAACATTACTGGTACAGCAGGTATAAGTATACCACAAAACGGCGAAGGAACTGTCAGCTTTGGTGTTGGCTCATGTGGAGTTACAATTTCAAATCCATCCAACTGTATTTTCAATTTTTATAAAGAATAAGTTTCATTACTATTATTTTTATTAATAAAGGTTGTATAGTAAGGTTGTTGTTTCAATAATTCTTTCAACTTACGTGACATATCATGTCATGTGTTTGCTGTCAATCATGCTGCTTAGCAACAATGACATTTCCGTGCTATAAAGACCACATTACACCCGCATTTGGGGGCATATAAAGAACATTATGGTGGCAAAATAAAATAAAAGCTATTACCGTTCAAAAATTAAGGGGGTGGGGTAATAGACTTTTGGTCCTCATTGTATACTAGGATTACGTGTAAACTCTTTCTTCCAAATGATTGACATAAAATATACACTCACTAAAGGTTGCTCAATGGAATGATCAATATCACTTAAACCATAATTTTTAGTTAAAAATTAAAATGAATTGATAACTATAACTCTTAATAATGGATATTCTAAACCATTATTAAATAAACTTATTTTCAGTCATTGGCTCAATTTTTAAAAATCAGGAAAAATTGTAGAGATTAAATACAGAAAACTGTTTCCAAAACATATGTTTGCTGGTTGCGAGGCCCGATTCGTCGATAAGTATTGGACTTACCGATGTCTTTTATTTACCAACGTAAAATTATAGATACTACCTAACCTATGTTTCACAACAATGAGAACAAAAAATTTGGATATTTCTATTTAAAACGGAACTTTTGACTTTTCGTTTATTTAATAGAAATTAAATAACTTCAATTGTGGTAAATTTAATACAATCGTGCAAGACAGTATGAGCATCACGAACATTAAGGGTTGTACCGATCTCCGGCCAAATTGGAGGCTTCGCTATGGCCGTGGCGTCGACCGGAAAACGTCCCTTACTGTTCTTGATACTCAATATACTATAATGAGCCTTCAACTTCTAAAGAATGTCAAAAATACAGGGCGAGCCAAAAAGAATGGGGTCAAGTTGAATTTCGCGCCACATAATTTGATAGTTTTGGATTTCTTTAATTGGTAACCATGTAAAATATTTGTTGATACCTGTAATTCATTGCCGGCACGGCGCTTACGAGTTTTGTAAATTATCTCTATTCATTCAGTTTTATCTGGCTCAATAGATTCATCAAGAACCGTTCTTTTCAGAACAAACAGCTTTGTTATGTTTTCAATAAGGTAAGAGTAAACATAAAATTGAGATTACGATGTATAATTTTTATATTTTATTTACAATAGAATACCTTTGTCCTAGGTGCAAAAGGCTGTTATTTTAAAAGCTCATTATCTAAGTGGTACACGTAACGAAGATGGAAGCTGGACCTATTCGCTGCAGTCATGCCGACAACAATTTGAAGAAGCATTTCCCGATGTTCATATACCATACAAAACATTTGTTAAAGAGAAGCATAGAAGTGTTTCACATTTTGATGCTCATAATTGTATCTGTAAGAAGAAGTCGACCGGCCGACCACTAGTGTTAAATGAAGAAACTGAAAATAGAACGAAGTCCTACTAAATCATTGAGAAAATTAAGTGCACAATCAGGTGAGTTTCTTGCACTTCTAAATTTTAGTTTTTTATTACTAAAAACAAATTACAATAATTATAAATGTCTACAAATCGAGTGTTTAAGTTAATGTTTATGTTCGTTTAACAGTTTAATCGATTTGTTTTGCAGATGTGGCTTATTCTAGTTGTCGCAGAGCATTTAAAGTGAATTTGCATATGTACCCTTACAAAGTGACAGCTATACAACAATTGTTAACTGTTGATCATGGTCAACGTTTAAAATACTGTGAATGGTTCCACAATAATCTGAACAACGATGATGTTCTAAATTTGACATTTATGTCGGATGAGGCATGATTTCACTTGTCTGGTTACATAAATAATCAAAATTTTCGGAGTTGGGCAGCTGACAATCCATACAATTTTGTTGAACACAATCTTCACCCATTGAAAATAGGAGTCTGGATTGCACTATCAAGACGTAGGATAATTGGACCATATTTTTTTAATGATACAATAAATATTGAACGTTATCGAACACACATATTGCAACCATTCATAGAAGAGTTGCATGATGGTGAAATCAGAAATGGGTATTTCCAGCAGGACTATGCACCGCCACATGTTGCTAATGCAAGCATAGTTTATTTACAACAATTTTTTGATGAGAGACTAATCAGCAGAGGAATTTGGCCAGCACGTTCGCCTGATTTGACACCTTTAGATTTCTTTTTATTTGGACATTTGAAAAATAAAGCAGTTCAAAACCGTTTACATACTTTAGAAGAATTACAAGAAGCAATTATTAGAGAAGTTCAAAACATTGATGGAAAGGCTTTGGTAGCTTTATTTGAAAATAAGAAAAGACGAGTAAATTTGTGTATAGCCAAAGATGGCCGTCATTTTGAACATTTATGCATACTATAAATATGTTTGAATAGGAATTTAGCTACACTATGTTTTTTATTTAACAATCACATTTGACTTTGTATCTAGTCCTAACTTATTTTGTACATCTGTTTTTGACAATACAATAGAGGTCCTGTTAGAGTGAAAAAATACACAATTTTGTTGTGTTAAAATGCCCATGTATAAACTAAAGGAAATGACCCAGTTCTACCAACTATGTAAAATTTCAAATTTGCGGGAAATTCAACTTGACCCTATTCTTTTTGGCTCACGCTGTACGTTATGCCTAATATAAATTGAGAGCCGTTACATTGAAACTAACAAATAGTCCACCAAGGAGATCTATGGAGATTCTCAATTTTGCAATGACTTTTATAAAAAATAGAAGAATACCACAAGGCTGGACATATACTTGTTGGTGAACATATATGTTTATATGTATTAGAAAGAAAATAAGGTGTGTCTACCAGACCAACCACAAAAACAACAAATTTCAAAGTCAAATGCCACTTCACGAAAAATATTTTTAACATTGTTGAAACCCTGCATGTTCCAAAAAAACTATATTTCTTATGGTTAACAGTTTTCTTAAGAGGTCGATCCCGTAATCTGTACTTTATTCATCTTTAGCAAGTTTCATTTAGAAGATATTTTGACCTCACGTGTGTACTTCTTGTAAGTGTTGAGGCGTTTTATCACTTCTAATTTTTATACACGGAAACTTTCCCTTGGACAATTTTGCGACAATTTTAACTTTTAAGTAGTAAATTCCACTTTAATAGGATGAGATTGATTAATGTTTTTTATATTTTTAAAGTATTCAATGATTTATTAATTCTGTTACAGATTCCGTGCCATTTTCATTGAAACCCTTTTCTTTTAAACATTTATTTTCAATTTGTAAATTAGATACATTTTTAATGCATTCGCCTATAAGTGTAATTATGGATTTAAGGCTTTCACAAGCCACATCGCTCCATTCTACGTCCTAAACTAAACTCTACTACTTATTTTCAGTGAATTAATTAATTTTATGAACAACACGATAGTGTTGCTATACGAAGCGCTCTTAACCCAGTTGAATGTTATTTTAAAAAATTTGAAACATTAGCTCTACAAAATGTGTTAACGTTACAAGTAAGAGGTTGGATTATAGCTCTAAACTAAGAAATTATTACACTGGTTGTTAGGCAACACACTGTACTTTGGTTACGCGTCAAATAAACTTGGCACCTAATATATGACCGTCTGCGTCACATTTAAAAGTTCCGTTAAAAGGAAAATTTGATCAGGTGATCTTCCGTTCGCTTTTTGAACAACGCCATTTTGTTTAGTGCGTGCTTTTGGAAATTGCGCGTTTGAGAAATTTTACTATAATTTTTACAAATTCTTAGAGTGAAGTTAGACACAGCTTAGGGCAGGTTTTGCTTCTCGAACAAATACTAAAAGTGATACTAGGCTTAATAGCTTGGTCTTTAGTTTTTACGAATATAAAGTTTCCCAAAAAAAAAAAAGATTGCATGCTCTACCGTCTCTCTACAGGAAGTTGTCTCCGATTCTTCTGCATGTTGTGCTAAAACTGATCCCGTCTGTACGTTAAATACTTCATTGAAACCGGGAGTTGCAAATAGTCCTAGCTCGAAGATAACTCAAGGGGTTTACTCTACGATCAACTTCGGCTTTTCCCTAAAAACACCAAGGTTAAAACAGTAAGACACTAGGGTATATCTGACACAAACAACTTACCCGTGAGGCTTTATTTTGTTTAAATCGTGACGGAGCCCTGGAGAAATAAAAAATCACGAGACTATCCTAATTGCTTTACGTGTGACTCACTTCTAGTTTAACGAATTACAGATGGAAGTGTAGCACTGTTTCCGTGGCTTGTAGGTGTTCAATATAAACTTAGATGTTAGACATGATCTCGATACACTTAATACGGTTATGCACCTAAAAATGTTACTGTTTACTTTGGAATTAGTAACAATTAACAGATATAATAGGTACTCACGCAAGTGCTCGCTTTTGACATTTTCTAATTGAATTGATTGTCATTGTTTAATTGTGTATTAACTGTTAGTATTTAGAGCACCAACTGTATAATAAAAACTGTGGCATCATGACCATATAGCTCTGAAGTTTGTTACTTACTTGTACTTGAACTTTGTGGTTCTGTGAAGTTAAATTCTTTGGACATGGTCATCCAGGTTACTCTTTAATACTTGCTAATATGGTTGAATTGTTGATTTGTGCTTTGTGTTTCTTACTTTATATATACAAACGTAAGCTTTAATGCGCTCTATAACAAAAGTTATCATAACAAGGAAGCTATTAGATATTAATGAGTTTGTGAGTAATGCGGCCTTCAGCCACAAAGTTTATAATTATAGTTTAGTGTAAATCTATGGGTTATAGCTTATGCTTTTAATCTTTGCTCTTAGCAGTAGTATTAAATTACTTACTTTTTTTGGTTTGATTAATATAACCATTTAAGAACGTCACCACAAACTAATGATTATTTCTTTGAAGGCATTAAAAAAATGAAAATTAAAGTTATGTAAACTGTAAACATTCTGTTTCAGCGTATCATAACTACAATTTTTAAGTACTAAGAAAAGGAAGTTTTTATTCCTTCGTTGGATTTGTTATTGGTTTACTAAATCGGTCTGTCTAAGTGTTTAGTTAAAAATTGTTTTATCACTTTCAAATAAAGTTTTTTTTACAAGTTTTTACTAATATAATGTAAAAAAGTTTTGCTTTTTTATCGTAGCATCCTTTCATTATTAGCGTTCGTCGGTTGATGATTTAATAATATTTAATCTATTAAAGATCTAACTATTTAAGGCTATTAAACAAAATAACACTTCATAGCAGGCTTACATGTACCTAATTGTTATAGTAGACCATATTTTGTAAATTTGACGCTTTAATTAGGTAATTATTTTAAGGCGTCATTCGTTACTCGTGATGATGGCTGATTGTTATAGTAGACCATATTTTGTAAATTTGACGCTTTAATTAGGTAATTATTTTAAGGCGTCATTCGTTACTCGTGATGATGGCTGTATCGAAACGTATAATTTGGTACAATTTATATTAAAGCACGTGATTTAAAAACCCCAAAAGGTGAGTATTATTATGAATTTAAATGGTGAAATTTTATTGTAATATTTAACGATTTAGTTGGTCCCAAACCTAACATTATCCCGCTGCATAGTATGCCACGTATAGAAAAACTTTTCAAGTTTTAAAAAGAATGTTTATTATTTTTTGTTTTTAACATTTAACTATGGTGGCGATTGTGCTTGATATGTCCATGTCCGTATGAAATGTGCCCTCTATGTCCGTGGTGTACAACATGGCCGTGTCCTACATGCTTATAGGTACGCAAAGGTACGTGAACTGTATGAACATGCCGTGGAGTTGCATGAACATGGTGAGTTCTTCCAAGAATACCTCTAGTTTCCCGATTTAGTGCTGCACCAATATCTTTTTTTAAGGTTTCGTCTACTTTCAATGCCTCTAAATTGTCTAATGCATTTACATAACTAATAATAAACAATGTCGCAGCAAAGAAGAAAATCTATAAATAAAAGGATTAGAAAAGTGAGCATTTTTTTTAATGCGTACTTACAATTTTAAGGTCCATGTCGATTTAAACAACTATTGGTAGATACTGAATTCGCTTTGACAATGTCAACGTATATAAAGCGTTCCTTATTAAATTAAAAATTAAGATCTGTTATATATCTATTATATATATCCACCTAATCTATTTTATTATTTCTAATTCTTTTTAACATAATCACGGAATTTAGTAATTATGGTTATAACTAAATAATTAATAGTAGAATCCTGCATAGGCAAATTAAACGTGTTTGATTTAACAAGGTATTAATGTGTTGGCTATACTAATTTAGGACAGATAAAAAAAATGACTAAGATAGTTAAAATTAAATAAACTTTGATTTATACACAGTTAATGAAATTACCATTATTATAAAATATTATTTTACTTACCTAGATGCCATATATTTGTTAAAAATATTGATTGACGTTTATGTAAAAACTAATCACAATTCGAAAGGACAAGGAGTTTAAATTCATTGTAACGACGCAATTAATTAATCCATCTCCACCTATTAAGCATATTTTAAATGATTAAATAATGCTGTAACAACTTAAGTATAGCAAAATACTCAATGTATACAGGTAAAAAGAGAACAGCCCTTATTCGAACGGAATGCCTCCAAAATACTGAATAGTGATTTAAGCTCAGTAAAACATACGCGCAAGATTAACTGATGAGGAATGAAGACTACGGATGAAATCAAACGTTAGAAAAGTTGCCAATGGTAATGTACCTACATACTTTAAGTGCTACAACCAATTAATTGTATTCCGTTAATTATAATTTTTCGTAAGGCTGATGTAAAATCTATTTCATTTCAAAATTATTACTATTATAACACTATTTTACAATTCACACACGCGCGCGCGCAGCATAATTAATCGATATGTATTAGATTGATTATATGTAGGTATCTTTATATCTTATATATGCAGATATTTCAGAATGATAAAAATCAAAGATGCGTCTAATACACTCCCTTTCCGTCGATGGATTTTTCCCAAAATCTAATCGGCGCTAGGAGCAATGAAATGAAGCTTAAATGCAAAATTTCAAGTACGTCCGTATTATGGTTCTGGAGTTATCTTGGATATTAACACATGCACCACGATGAAACAAAACAACCACACAAAACACACATATATATATATATATATATATAATATATATATATATATATATATATATATATATATATATATATATATATATATATATATATATATATATATATATATATATATATATATATATATATATATATATATATATATATATATATATATATATATATATATATATATATATATATATATATATATATATATATATATATATATATATATATATATATATATATATATATATATATATATATATATATATATATATATATATATATATATATATATATATATATATATATATATATATATATATATATATATATATATATATATATATATATATATATATATATATATATATATATATATATATATATATATATATATATATATATATATATATATATATATATATATATATATATATATATATATATATATATATATATATATATATATATATATATATATATATATATATATATATATATATATATATATATATATATATATATATATATATATATATATATATATATATATATATATATATATATATATATATATATATATATATATATATATATATATATATATATATATATATATATATATATATATATATATATATATATATATATATATATATATATATATATATATATATATATATATATATATATATATATATATATATATATATATATATATATATATATATATATATATATATATATATATATATATATATATATATATATATATATATATATATATATATATATATATATATATATATATATATATATATATATATATATATATATATATATATATATATATATATATATATATATATATATATATATATATATATATATATATATATATATATATATATATATATATATATATATATATATATATATATATATATATATATATATATATATATATATATATATATATATATATATATATATATATATATATATATATATATATATATATATATATATATATATATATATATATATATATATATATATATATATATATATATATATATATATATATATATATATATATATATATATATATATATATATATATATATATATATATATATATATATATATATATATATATATATATATATATATATATATATATATATATATATATATATATATATATATATATATATATATATATATATATATATATATATATATATATATATATATATATATATATATATATATATATATATATATATATATATATATATATATATATATATTATATATATATATATATATATATATATATATATATATATATATATATATATATATATATATATATATATATATATATATATATATATATATATATATATATATATATATATATATATATATATATAT
>JARFJB010002309.1:1177500-1212500 GCA_036346205.1 Vesta saturnalis | reverse complement strand
GTGGGGTGAAATGAGGATTGTTGAGTTCCTTGAAACTTATAGCAAAAACATTTTAAAGATCCTCGAAATTGCAATTTATTTCGAGATAATATTTAGAAGGCGTTTGAAAACCAATATCAGAGGGTGGGAAACAGGTGTTGAAATTCATCCCGTTGCGAATCACGGGTATTTTGCTAGTATGCTATATGGGAGTATACTTCCAACTCATTCGATTAAGGATCTTTATCCGTTCTTTTTAATAGCATAGCCAACTCTGTAAGTAATATTGGTTTTATAATAAGAACATGTAAACAAGTCAATCTAATACTCACCTTTATGGCGATTAAAATTAGTTGAGCCACGAGAAAATGCAAAACTTTCCTTAGCCTTTTACCTTCCCAAATAGCCAGAACAAATATTGCCTATGTCATTTGTCGCATTAGGCAAACATCCCCCATTTTTATTTTAATATGTTATATTTATTTTCATCCCGAATGTTTATAATTCTTTGTTTATTCTTTAATATTATACAACTTTGTTTTCTTTTCGATGTACATTTATCACTTATGATCAATGCTATTAGAAATGGTTATTTATTTTTCTGAAACAGTTGCATATTTCATAGAAATATGCAATGAAAATTCCTAAATATCGATTATGTTCTATGCAGTGGAATTTGCTATGGAATTAAGGTGTTTGTTCAATTTTTTCAATGTCGAGTAACGATTAATTTTATAAGAAAATGTGTAGACATATTTTTTACCAAATTTAATTTTACATAACTTTTGTTTGTAAAGTTTCTTAACATAAAGCAAGCTAAGCATAAAAATTAATTAAATGGGATTGAAAATGCTTAAATTTTATTACGGGCATTTTACAGAAGCGGCTTAGTAATTTTTTTAAATTAGCGTCTAGATACCTGTTAACCTCTATCTGACATGAAGTTTTAAACGTCCATCTGACATAGATCATTGTTTTTGTTTTTACAACGTTGCCTATTTTCGTTTTATGAACATATTAAAAAAGGTATCAAACAAAATACATTGTTTCATTTCTGTAAATACTCACTTTATTCGTTGGAAAGCTGTTCCACACCAGATATTTTTGTCCTGTAGCTGTTATGTTGATTTTTTTGGACAAATAAGTTATTCTTAATATTAGTACTATAAATACGGCTAGCAGTGCCGTTGGATGAGATAATAACATTTATCTGGTTAGTTTGAAACGTTTTCGTCTACAAAACAAATTTCTGGTAGACCTTTTTTGGAGTTTGAGACTTGCAGGTTCGTGTTTCAAACGACCTCAGTATTTTGTGGATAAAAGTAATTATTACAACACAGTTAAATTATACAAGTTTTATTCAGAATTATAATGTAAAATAAAAGGAATGCTAACGACTAATAAAAATAAACTTAAAAATATCTCTGGTAAATAATAAGAAAATTTTAATTCTGGTGAACCCCTATGGATCGGAACGTCACTGTCCAGGCGTATATAGCGGGTGAGTAGAGTCAGTATGATTTTAATTAGTTACCAAATAGGGTTATAACATTGACCATGTGTTTCAGTATATTTGAATTTGTAAACGGGGTATTTCAATTAACGGATGTATTATTAAAGAATCTCGGTATGTTAGGGATTGAGGGTCGGTGGTTTATGGTCCGGGATCGATATAATAATAATAAATAAATTCCAGTTGTTGCCTTCCAATGGGAATAGTAAAGGGTAAATGATTCAATAAGGAAGAGCTGTGTGAAGGTGTGTTTAGGGTACTAGAATCGAGACAGTGGATATTATTGGAGAATTAGTGTAGAGGAACTTGGGTTTGGGACCGAAACCACCGGTCACTTCCAATGGAGATAATTGGGGATGTTAGGTAGTTGATCTGCAGGGGAAGTAACTATTCATTCGGGGCCCAACCTCCGGTGTAATAGCTACGTCTATGGTTACAATTCAGAAGCCCATTACGGTGCAAGGGCATCCCTATGTCGTCTGGTGAGGTGCTGGTATCTCAAGTTCCAGGGCGTCGAGATCATGTACCACCTGCCGTAAAGGAGAAGAGGTACTGTAACAAACCTTTTTGAGTTGAACTAAAATATACAATAATTAGGCAACTTCGTTCGTTTTTGTGTCATGTGAATTGCATACCTTAGTGGCTCAAGTATTCGTTTAGATATTTTAAAGTGGAGTAGTACGTCGATTTCGTTTTGCACATTGAGTTCATGCGCAGACATCTATTTTGAATTCGTTGTTGTTCGATAATGAAAGCAAAAAGCTTCCATTTTGTTCTTGAGTATTTTTATTAAAAAAGTGTCGTAAAATTTACGGCACTTTTATTTTTACTGTTATTTTCACTTTTATTTTTACTTTTATTACGTTATATTTTCCTATTACGTAATTTCATTGTATTATTACGTTTCAATTTAACGAGTATGACGCAACAGAAGTTGTTGATATGCTGAAAATTATAAATAAATGATACAGTATATTTCTATTTCAAGATTGATTGCAGTAACAGTACACCAGTGACAACCAAAATTTTAAAGTACAACAGGTATTTCATATCTAATTATTAGTATAAGATATTTTTTAAGTTACTAACATTAGTATTAAGATTTTCTAATTTATAACTTATCTTAAAAATTTTATAATAAACCTTGTTATTGTTTTCAATTTTACATTTATTACATTTACGGTTTACTTGTTTTCCATAAAATAAGTTGGCGTTCGAGGTATTTTAATATTTATTTACAGGTTGAAGTTATATTTTTTTTTGTAAAGCGAACATATCTAACCACACATACATTTTGAGCTGAAGGCACAAAATCTTCTATTTATTATTAGGAGTATAAGTAATTTATTATTAACAACTCCTGCACCCTATTAATGTTTTATTACAGTACCTGGAATAAAAGGAAAGCCATTGGGTTGTGTCAGGATCGGAGAGTTCCAAATTAAGTAGCGGAGAGGATGGCAACGGTGGAAGAGGACTATCTGGCAGAGGAATCTCAGAGACGGGAATGGTAAGTACAGGTGAGTGTAATTTAGGATTACGGTATGGACTTAATACGATCGAGTTATTGGATATGGATACAGGAGGCAGCTTTTCAGTACCTGGAGTTTGGCACACGTGTGGTTACCAGGGTCGGGTGGTAAGGCGGCCACGACGTTTGGATTTGGTCAAGCGAGTTGATGTCATTTTCAAAGACTGATGGTCTGGCATGGAAATACCGTTTATATACTCCTTCGTCTTTGTTCCCTCTCCGAAGCCTGGTTGTAGTGGTGGACTATCGTTTCCGGAGGGGGAAACTCTGTGTCGACACCTTTGATATCCTTGACATGGACTGGTCCTGTTATCTTCTCCGTGGCTGGATCAGGGAGTTCAACGATTACAGGCGAGGTAATTTTTTTTATAACATATGGGCCGGTGAATTTGGATGCTAATTTTGCATTGTAGTCTTTAATTTTGCTGAAAAGAAAATGAGTGCGTTTATATACGAACTCACCAATTTGTGGACTATAGGGGTGATGTCGGAGATCGTAACCTCGCTCCCGCGTGTCGAAGGAGATCATTTTCATATGACGAGTCTGCTCCTGGGTCGTTAGAGATGGTGTTTTGGTGGAATTATGATGACGGAGGTGTGTCACCCCTGGAGGATCGAGTTCTTGACCAAGATTGAGTAGGGCTGGGGAGAATCCTGTGGAGAAATGTACTACGGAGCTTATGGCAAAATATATTTCCGGTAAGTATATCCCGCCCCCCCCAGTCTTTTCCTGTGGACTGGGAAATCATGGTACCTTGTGGGCACGCTCCACTGGGTCGGCTTGGGGAGTATAAGGTAGTTTTAGACGATGTGTAATGTCGAGTTCTTCTAGGGCCTCTGTAACCAAGTCGCTGGTGTACTGGGGACCGTTGTCCGTGATCTATATCGTAAAAATACCTGTTCC
Source organism: Vesta saturnalis (assembly GCA_036346205.1). Lineage (NCBI taxonomy): Eukaryota > Metazoa > Arthropoda > Insecta > Coleoptera > Lampyridae > Vesta > Vesta saturnalis. The sequence goes on along the minus strand of JARFJB010002309.1, from coordinate 1,208,573 downwards.
GGGAATACCTGGAGAATCGCGGTACTAGTGGCTTGACGAAGAAGTTTTAGTTCCACCCATTTTGTCAGACAGTCTTGGAATACCAATAAAAACGTGTGCCCTTTCTTGGTACTGGGCAAAAGTCCTATTAGCAGTGCTGACTGTTTATCATGGATGTCCTGTCTTGGAAAAGTACATCTCGCCAGCTGGTTTCTGTGAGGGGGATTTAAATTGAAGGCAGGTATTGAATTTCTTGATGTGTTTTATTACATCCCCGTTTATTCCCGGCCAGTAGTAGTGTCTATATATTCTGAATAAAGTTTTGACGATACGTAGGTGGCCTGCTGTGGTAGTGTCGTGACATTCCCTCAGGATGGACGTTCTCTGACTTTTGGGGACGCACATCTTCCAACTTCCATGTACGCCGGCTTCGATCTCTGGTGACGAATCTCGTAAATTTTTGTACAAGTAATCTTTCTGTATTTTGTATAGGGGATAATCTTCTGGGTTCTGCTGGACCTGTTGGAGAAGATTTTGATTCCAAAGACAGTCCTGATTCTTCTGTGCTGTCCATTCTAGTGGGGAAAGTGCTGCTGTAATGGGGACGGACTCAGGTAGACGGGAAAGTGCGCCTGCCACTCTGTTTAGGGTTCCCTTTCGCTAGTCGAGACAAAAATCGTATTGTTGTAGTTCCATAATCCAGCGGTCCAAGCATGACGTGGGTTTGTCAAGAGTTCGCAACCATTTTAAAATCCTGTGATAGGTGAGTACGACAAACTTGTAACCCTCTAGATAACCTTTAAGTTTTTGGATGGCCCACTCAATTGCTATACATTCGTTTTCGATGGTGGAGTAGTTGCCTTCGGTGGGTGTGAGTGCTCTACTTATGTAAGCGACCACCTTTTCGTCCTGCCCTTGTTCCTAGATTAGGACAGCTCCAAGACCTCTGTTACTAGCGTCGGTTTGGAGGACGAATGTCTTCGCGAAATCTGGGCAGACTAACACTGGGGGAGAAGTGAGGGGGTGCTTGATTTGTTCGAATGCCCCTTGTTGTTCTAAAGTCAAGAGAAATTTATAATCTTTCTTCAGGAGTCGGGTTAATGCCTGGCTGAGCTGGGCGAATTGGGGATTATACTTCTGGTACCACGAGGACATACCCAGGAATTGGCTCAGTTGCTTCGTGGTACGTGTGGAGGGAGTTTGGTAATGGATTCCACCTTGTCTGGATCAGGATGGATTCCCTTCAAAGTAACTATATGTCCCAAATATTTCAATTGTGTCCTGCAGAATGAACACTTACCTACTTGTAACTGCAGTACATTTTCACGAAGTCGCCGGAAAACTTCACGTAAGTTTTGTATATTGTTTTTCCTAACACAATAATGTCATCTAGATAGACGAATGCTGCTGCTGGTCAGGTCTGGTTCAACGTTATTCTTGAGAGGTTGGAAGGTAACGGGTGCTCAATGTAAGCTAAAGGGGAGTACTTTAAATTGATAGAGGCCGCGTCCTGGCACGGTAAAAGCGGTAATGGGCTTGCTGCCTTCTTCAAGGGGAACTTGCCAATAGCCACGTTTTAAATCGAAGGTACTGATGTAATGGGCTTTTCGGAGCTGGTCCGGAATTGCTTGTATGAAGGGTAAGGGATAGGCGTCTTTGAGTGTTAGTTAATTACTTAATAATCCGAGCACGGAGAGTATCACTATTCCCTGTAGCATCGAGACGATATTTTCCTGCTTCCTCTATTAAATTATCTTTATTGAGTGTATACACCCATCCCTCTCGAATGAGTGGTACTCATGATTTTTTTTTCAGGTTTTTGGCTGGTCGAAAATGTTAAAATACAATTAATTCGGTGGGCTGGTGTTCAATAATTTCTGAATTCTGGATTCTATGAATACTGTTAATTTTAAGTTTACTGTAAGGGAATGGTTAATCATCCAATATTTGAAACCTAAAACACTTTTAGTTTTCTGTAAAAGAGTTTGTTAATCAATAAGTATTTGAAATTTGTAAACATGTTTAGTTTTAAGTTGCTGTAACAGAATTTGTTAATCAATAAGTATTTGAAATCTGTAAACACTTTGAATTTTCGATTCTTTTGTAAAAGAGCTATTAATCAGTAAGCATCGCTAAGTTTTAATTTGGCCCTGTGAATGAATTATGATTAATTTTTAATTGTTCTTGTGCAAGAATTGTTAATTTGAAATTCAGTATGTTATTACAACAAAATTAGTTTTATACCTATCTTTCAGAAAAGAAGAATTATTAATTTTATCACTAATACTTTCCTTGTTTCTGTAAGGAAGAATTATTTAATGTTAAACAACAATAATCAGGATAGGTTCTGAACATAATAAATTAATGTTTGCACAATTATTTCGGCCTGTCGCTGAAAATAAAAATGTAATTATTATTTGTATATCTGTACTGTAAATGTCTCTCAGGTTAATCGTAATGTCTGAATTATAAATCGGACAATGTATTATACTTATTTGTGTCCTATAACAAAGATTAATATTCACCTGATAGTTCTCGGGCCCACGTTGGGCGCCAGTTTGTAACGTTCTCGTCTATAAAACAAATTTCTGGTAGCCCTTTTTTGGAGTTTGAGAACTGCAGGTTCGTAGTTCAAACGACCTCACTATAAAATAATCATTACAACACAGTTAAATTATACAAGTTTTATTCAGAATAATAATGTGAAATAAAAGGAATGCTAACGACTAATAAAAATAAACTTAAAAATATTTCAGACAAATAATAATAAAAGAAAGTAATGCAAATAAAATTTTAATTCTAGTGAACCCCTCTGGATCGGGACGTCACTCTCCGGTCTTGCCGTCGTCGGTTGCGCCCTCTCTGTGTATTACTGTAAAATAGGTATCTACAAAGGTGTAATTTTATTATCAATGAAATCAGAAAAAATGTTAATTAAACCAGTAGCTGTCTCTTTTGTGAACTGTGGTCTTTGTGATGTGGAAAAGGAATATCCAGGCGTATATAGCGTGTGAGTAGATTCAGTCGGCGGTTTATAATCCGGGATCGGTATAATAATAATAAATAAATTCCAGGTGTTGTCTTCCGATGGGGATAGTAAGGGGTGAATGATTCAATAGGAAAGAGCTGTGTGAAGGTGTATTTAGGGTAGTAGAATCGAGACAGTGTCGAGTTCTTCAAACGCCATAATTTCTGCTCCAACAAACTAAAATAATTGTACATTTAATATTTACAATCATTAAAAATCTTTTTCTGATATTTTTTGTTTTTATATGCAACTCGACAATTGAAGATCCTCGAAACTCGACGTGTTGCCTTAATAATGTCACTCGACCTACGGTCTCATGGTATTTCAGGCAACACGTCTCGTATAATCGAGAACTTTCAATTGTCTTGTACAGTGGATGACTAACCTTATATTTATGTAAACCAATCAGAACGCTCCATTTCCTTGACGACGGTAGGTATATTTGCGATAATACCTACCTGCAAGTGGTAATACCCCTACAGCTTTCTATGCATTTTGAAATGGACGTCAGTGTCATAGGCGACTTGATTAGATATCACACAGTGTTCGTTGCTAAGTTGACATAAACAAATTTAGTTGTCAGTGTTTGATATTTGTACAACAAATACCTTCTTATTCTATTAATCTAAGAAATTAATAGATTCAGTGTAAGTACCCTTACCGAAATTCAAGAGAAGGTTATCGACACTTCATCCAAAGATACTTTAAAAAGCCATAAGTACACATGGAAACAATTTTCAGTTTTGTGCAAATCGAAATGTTTTTTTAGATAAAGACTCAACCAAAGAAGATATCTCAAAAATTTTAACAGATTTTGCATTTAATACGCTCAAAATGGATGGAAGAGAATATAAAGACTACACTGTAAAAACTATTTGGAGCACTGTGCCAAAATTAATCAAAGACAAATATTATAAAGAGAATGAGTGGAATGTGAATCATTTTAGTGACATCGAGTTCAAAATAGCTAGAGGTGCTAGGAATTCAAAAAGAAAGGTACTTCAGGGGATAGCAGAAAAAAAGAAAAGAAGGTGCAGATGCTTTACAAGCAAATGAGCTACAAAAATTGATAGACAGTTAGGACGAAGAGACACCTGAAGGTATTCAAATAAAGTTCTCCCAAATTGCATTCTATTAACTAGCTTGGCAAGACAGAGAAGCAGTAAACTGTCTTGTGTCTTATTTCAAATAAGAAAACACGGGGAGAATAATATATGACCCAATACCTTCAAAAACTTTTTAAAAAACCAGTTTCCAAGCGGCCAGAAAATATCAAAACGAACAGATTGTTCTTAACATCAAATCGTGTTTGGAATAAACCAGGTAAAGCTTGGTTTATAAATTCACCTGTTGACCACAACCAAAGATCAAAGTGGACATCAAAAGTAGCGAAAGCCATTGGGTTAGATGTGAAATTAAAAAAAATTACAAATCACTCATTAAGGGCGACTGCAATAATCCACTTAAGTAAAGCGGGTGTCAATGAAGAAAAAATAATAAAAATTACAGGTTATACAATCACATCATCAATCCGGCCCAATTCTCAGTTGGATAGTGAACATCACAATAATATAATTACTAACTCTCTTATCCCCTACTTCCACTACTTCCGAAGGTCAGGAGCAGAATATTTCTACTGTGCAAAGATTTTTTGTTCCAAATGTCTACATTAATGTATTAAGTTTTATTTTCATTTGGTAAATGGTCCATCAAATACCTCACATGTACCGCACAGTTTCGCTCAGATGAGTTAAACAAAATTTTTTACTCGCTAAATTTGGGCATCCTAATCAAAGATATCGAAGATCTTCGCTCTCGGTCAATTATCAGATTAGAGATTCCCAAATTAATTTGCCTCGTAAAAAATGTCCTTAAACATACTCACTCTCGTTAAACTTGTGCGGTATATCCGACAATTTTCTCTCTATCGAACATTACTTTGTATGACACTGACCTGAAAAACATACGTGGTACCAAAACTAGATGCTACCTTTTAAACCACAATATAATAATGTAGTAACTTAATTTTAAAAAGTGTTTGCAAATTGGTACAAGCTATTCTATAGAAATAAACAACATTTTCCTTAGTAGGCATGTAAAAGGACTGTCTAAATATCTAAAGCAAGTGTTAACTTGTTCGTACACACGGCGTCAATGAAATAGCCCATTCTCGAAGTAGTTTTAAAAATGCACATAAATTTTGTACGTACCTTTAAATGTAAAACTGGTCAGGTAGATTTTCTATTGTTTTTTTCCACAAAGCAGGTCCAAACTCCCTCAGGGCGCGATATAGAGCCAATAAATTGAAAAGGTTCGTTAAATTACAATACAAAAAAATTGTTTTTTTTTATAAAGCTTTTAGGATTCAATTTCCCATAAGTGGGCATTATACTTTATTTTGAGATTTCCTAAAAAAAAACCTAAATTGACATTTTCAGCATTTCCGGTTTCTTAGAAAAGCACTTGGGGTGTGTGTAAATTCAATAGTGCCACCCTACCTATGTGAAATTTTATACCAAATTACCAATTTCTGTTTTAGCAATTATAACGTCTTTCAATTCAATTCAAATATTTATCTTATCAAATTATCTAGGATGTAATCGAAATCAATCAATGTAGAAAGTATAAGAATGTATTTTCCTACTATTCTGGTATATTAGGAAAATTTTATATTTAGACTAATTACGATTATTGCACAATGGTTAAGTCAAAAATCAATTAATTTGCAGCACGATTCATGTAATTACATGTAATTACTACAAGTAACAATAAAATTTAAAACTGCTTTGTGAAAATGGGGTATACATAGGAGAACATGATTATTAAATATTCAGTTATATCCCGTCTTGACTTTGTCCTAACTATATTGTGCAGATTTATTTTAATAAGAAAAAATGCCCCGTCGCTTAAGGCAAATGGATAGTTCGTTACAGCAGAGGGCAATTATACTTGGTTTATTGAATAGTGGACTTTCAATAAGTGCCCCGTCGATGTAAAATATCGGTAAGTAATTTTGTTACGTATGTATACCACATAGCTTGATCATATTATTTTGCTCGTAATTTTTGCACGTTTTTTAACTGGATTTGTATAAGATTAGTTTTATTTGTAATTTTAGAGAAGACAAGTAAGAAGATGGCGAGATCGATGTAAAGAAGGCAGCGAAAGGTTACTGTTGACTCACCGTCCCGGAAGGGGCGTGTGACTACCGTACAAGATGATCAAGAAATAGTAAACTTAATAAACGATGCACCTTTCACTAACTGTGTTCAAGTCAAGGAGCGATTTCAAATCCATTGAAGTGAAAATGCAAATTTTAACGGGCAGCATGCGTTGAAGAATGCAGGCTTATATTGAAAATGAAGGATTTTATATTAATTATTAAACTATGATTAGATAGTATTATTTTATTATATGTGTTTTGTGTTTATTTCTAGTTAAATCGTTAACTCTGATGCCAATAATAATAAACAATGATATAAAAGGTAGAAAGAAATTGATTTTGTAAATATAATTTCTATTTTTATTGTTGGAAAAAGAAAACGAGTTTAGTAAGTTCAAAAACAGTTTTTCATTTTTGATTGAAAAACTGCCACTTTTATATTAATTCGATTTTTAGCGGTACTTGTGCCTATCAATAATCTATACAGTTAAAGGATTTTTTATATTTAAATCACAATTAATGTGAAATTATATGCCAAATAACATATTTTTATTTATCAATTAGGACTCTTTTGCTAATAGAGTTTTGAATTAAAATGGAAAACCACAAGCACCGTGTTATCAAGGAAATAATGAAATCAAAACGATTTGGAATTGCGTCGTTACCTGTATTTCTTTTAACCAGTCTAATTATATCGTAGATTAATTGATTTTATTTCATACCAATATATTATAAACAAATAAACCCTTAGTTACCATAATTGTAAACATGTTAGGGAATTATAGATCTATAACTCCCTCTAATGTATTTTAACAAACATTTACAATCTTGTCAGTTGATATATCCATGGTAAGAATGCCTAATTAATTTTTAAACGTTCGTTTAATTTTAATAACCAACAAAATTTAGTTTCCATATTTCATTTATAATGAAATATGAAATAAAATTATTTGTCTATCACGTGAGTTATGTATGTTAAAAACCTCTGGCAACTTACAATCCCTCGGGACTAACGTCCCTCGAGATTGCAATCCGTTGCCCTCGGTAATTAACACCCTCATAACTCCCTTGATATATAAATAACTATTTTATTTTTATGAAACAGTTTCATTGAAGTTAATTCACTTTAAAAATATATTACTCCTATTATCAATTCCTGTATGTGTAGAAAATCAACTGATTTGAAGCTGTCTTAAATTCCTTAAAGTAAACCATAATGACATTTAAATTTATTATCTAATTCATTATAACGCCATAAAAATAATATAATAATAATCCCTTTATTATTTTGTTTGAATACTAGACAAATGGAATCACATCCGAAGAAAAAGAAAATATATATATATATATATATATATATATATATATATATATATATATATATATATTTCAAGCAAATAATCCCTAGGCGTAGTTCAAATCAGCTTTGCTCTTCCACTGGGCCTTGAATTAACTAAAATTAATATTTACAGATTCAAAACAATACAGCATTATGCTTTTTATGTAATAAGTAGGTAAGAGAAAAAACAAGTAAATTACATTAAACTACATGTACAGGGTGGTCAACTAAGTATGCGAGGTACTGTATCTGGGAAACTATCCATCGTAGAGGCTTGCGCAAAAAAACGGCCAATACAAAAACCTGGAAATTATTTTCAAGTTTTTGAAATGGCCGCTAGGGGGCGTAACTGCAATATTGAATCTGAAAAAGTGATGTTTCTGTGAATTCTGCTACATTAACCCAATAAAAAAATAACTGATCTTTAAAGTCCAGGATAATCTGATCTTTCTTTGTTTGGCACTTTTTGACGTATGTCAAAAAATAAAGTGGTGGGGGTATTCAAAGGTTTCCTTAAATAAGCCCTTGTATCTTCGAAACGGCTATGCCAATTTTAACAAACTTGGGCGCGTTGAAACGAGCTATTCTTGGGCTACAAACGTTATAATATTTCAAGTTTTGTTAGGTTCACATGTCGTCGCTAGAGGGCTTTGCTCGACATTCCGACAGAGACGGTTAATTTTCGCAAAAAAATTAAATGCATTGGTATGACTTTTTTTTCATAAACAAGTAGCTAAATGATGCTTAAACAAGTTCGCGAAAACCGGATCTCGATATCTTGTTCCTATCCTAAAATATCGGCCAAAGAAAACTTTATACGAAAATCCCCTAAATTTTTATTATTTTTAACTATATTTTGCTGGAATTGTTTCTATTATGTAAGTTGTGGCCCCAAAAAAGACCGATTTAAAGGAGGAAGGTTTTTAATGCTAGATTGTCCAATAGCTAGGAATATTAATTACACCTCCAAAACGAATGTTTACATTATGTACGTGACTACGGTAAATAATTTTATGAACTAAGTAGGAAGGACGTAACTCGATAATAATTTTATGAAAAAGACCAAATGTTTGTAAAAGACTACGATTTAGCATATTTAACCAGCCAATATCTGTCAACTTATAAGAAATGGGATCATACTTCCGTATTCCAAAGATAAGTCTGAGACACGAATTTTGTACATGTTGGATTTTGTTGGAAGTATCTTTGGTGATATAAGTATGATATATTTCTGAACAACACGTAAACTGAGATAGCATAAGAAAACTTTATACGAAAATCCCCTAAATTTTTATTATTTTTAACTATATTTTGCTGGAATTGTTTCTATTATGTAAGTTGTGGCCCCAAAAAAGACCGATTTAAAGGAGGAAGGTTTTTAATGCTAGATTGTCCAATAGCTAGGAATATTAATTACACCTCCAAAACGAATGTTTACATTATGTACGTGACTACGGTAAATAATTTTATGAACTAAGTAGGAAGGACGTAACTCGATAATAATTTTATGAAAAAGACCAAATGTTTGTAAAAGACTACGATTTAGCATATTTAACCAGCCAATATCTGTCAACTTATAAGAAATGGGATCATACTTCCGTATTCCAAAGATAAGTCTGAGACACGAATTTTGTACATGTTGGATTTTGTTGGAAGTATCTTTGGTGATATAAGTATGATATATTTCTGAACAACACGTAAACTGAGATAGCATAAGTGCTTCACATAGAGTTTGTTTAGTTTTCTGTGAGAGGTAATATCTATGAGGATATATAAGTTTTAAGTTTAGGTATGCCTTTCTAATGTAAGTATTGATTTGCTTTTCATATCGTATTATCCATAACTAATCCTAAATTTTTTACCTCAACCGTACCGAGAAGACTAACATTACTAATTTTTAGATTTACAAATTGTTTGACAAAGTTACAATACGAATTGTTAGGATTTATTAACAAATCATGCTCCTGAATGGCGTTTGTTAAACTTTGAAGGTCAGAGTCATAGTCTACGAGTGCTTGTGCATAGTTACTTACATGAAAAGAGTAGTATAACATCGTATCATCAGCGTACATGGAGATTTTACTAAACTTTATATGAGTGTGTAGGGACGAAGTATAAATATAGAAAACAAACGGACCTAAAATGGATCCTTGTGGGACCCCTTTATTAATACTTTTATGATCAGATTGTTGACCACCTGAGATTACGCATTGAAATCGATTAGAAAGATAACTGGATATTAAGGTGATAGAATCGTGATTAGAACCAATGTATTTTAAAACTGATAGCAGAAGTTCATGGTTGATAGTGTTAAATGCCTTGGAGAGATCTAAAGCAGTTACGATAGTTACTAGGTTATTGTGCATGGCTTTTAAGAAATCATCGTTGATATTCAGTAGGGACATAGTGCAGCTGAATCCTTGACGAAATCCAGGCTGTACCGCTGGAATTACGTCATTTTTCAATAAGGTTACTAATTTGTATGTACATTACCTTTTCTAAAACTTTTGATAAGAATGGCAGGATGCTAATGGACCTCAAATCACTAACTTTGACTGGATTATTTATTTTAGGTATAGTTATTACTGATGGCTACTGATGACACTTTCCACACATCTGGAAATGTTTTTTTCAATGCAACAGTTAATTAAATGAGTCAAGTAGGGCATGATGGTTGGGATACACTAATTGAACATATTTAAATTTATCCCGTAGTAGACCATGTCATTAGATTTCAGAGCCTTTACAATACTAAGCAGTTCAGTGGTATTAACAAACGAAAACGAAAAATTACTTGATATAAGGAGTATTGTATTGGTGTTATAGTAATTTTTCATTTTGCTGGTGTGGATTGATGTTGATGATGGTACCCTGTTAATAAAGTATTAGTTAGATCTTGTTGGCATCTTGTAAGGAGTGAGGTAGTGAATTAGTGCAAGGTACCATATCCAGTTATTTGAGGCGCTTCCACGATTGCTTGGGTGTAAGTTTATTGAAGCAGTAATTAAAATACGCCCACTTTTCTCTCACAATAGCTTGAGTTGTATGATTCCACATAACCTTGTACTGATCCCAATATTGAACTGATTTGGTTTTAAAAAAATTTGATTTAGCCTTATCCCGTAGTTTCATCATCCCTTTGATTGTGTAAGTTAGCCATGGTGTTGGTTTTTTGGTAGTACGAACAGTTTTAAACGGGGCACATTCATCAAACAACCGCAACAGAATATTGTTAAATAAATCTACTTTATGGTTAACATCATTGAGGTTAAAACTATGATGGAAAGAAGCTTGTTGAAGCTTAACTTGAAACGAGTCGTGATTGAAGTTCTTGAAACATCGATATGTTTTTAAGACGCCCTACAAGTCTTCTTCATGGCATTAATAACACATTAACTCGTGATCAGCCAGTTTTACTTCCCCAACTCTACGAGAATGAATAATATTTAAATCTGATGTAAAAATAACATTAATTAAGGTTTGAGAGTTGCCCGTAATACATGTAGGATCCGAAATAATTTGATGTAGGTCTAAAGAACTTAGCATGGAGAAAACATATTTAGTTTCATTTTTAAGTGGAGAAAGCATATCCATATTAACGTCACCTAGGCAGATCAGCTTATCACATGAAGAAAGGCGCTGAACACATGTTTGTTCCAAAGCGTAGATAAAATCTTTATAATCAATGTTCGGAGCATAACTAAATTTATTAAGTGCTTCTGATACGTTAATTACTTGGTATGGGAAAACGTGTTTCATGTACATACATACTCCTCCTTCTCTACCGTTTCTATCTTTTCGTACCAGATTATATTCATTGATATTGTTTGTCATTACTAATAGTTGGGCGAGCCAGCTTTCGCTAATTAGAAATATACCAAGATCATCTCCTTGCAGTAGCTGTTTTAAAGAATGTAACTTAGAAACAAGGGACCGGATGTTACTATGAGCAATCTTAATTAATGACTTGTATTATACGCCGGCTACATATTACATTCAATTAGTATTAAGAGAACTTAATACAAAGGAAGGACACAAGAAAAAAAAATACTTTAAGAAAGATTAAATCCAAGTGAAACTAATCGGTTTAAATAAATTTTAATACGTATGACAAGAAAGTAATATTATTGTTATACCAAGCATCTCCCAATAAATTGTCATTTATTTGATTTTATAAATACACAATTATTCAAATTCATTAAAAATATAAGAATATATAATTCTTCTTTTTATACAAGGTGATTCATAAGTAATGGGCCAAATTGTAACTACACGTTGAAAAGGCAAAAATAATAATATTTTGCTTAACAACAATGGGTCTAAGTCTGCTCATTACTGAAATACAGGTTGTTAAATTGATAATAATATTAAAATGAAATAATACAAAAATTAAAGTAATAAAACACATTTATGTTACATAAAAATGAATAAATTTTGTTTTTTTACTTTATTTTAAAACAAAATTAATTTTTTCGATTTCCAACGTTACGAAGCATTCCATACACTATTTTCACATTTAGTCCTCATCAATTAAGGTTAGGTAAATGTTAAGTACAACCACGGTGGCCATGCGGTGAATTAGTAAAATTCAAATATCTCGAAAATTTTAAATATTTTGAAGATCAAAAAATAATACCTTTTTTATACAGAAATGATGAAGCCATCCAAATTAAATAAGTTATAAATTATGAGTGAAAATAATTTGTAGCTTAATTCATGTATTCAATATGGTGTATGTGGCGACATCTACGAGTTAACTCAAATCCTCTCACATAACCCAGTTTGCCCACTAAAGCTACTTCATACCCAATTTTCAAGTCATGATCTAGAAAAATAGCTGATCTAGCAATAAAAATCTATTTTACTTTTTTCAATTTAACACTCTATATCGCAGTAATGAGCAGACTTAAACCCATTGTTGTTAAGCAAAATATTATAGTTTTTGCCTTCTGAACGTGTAGTTACAATTTGGCCCATTACTTATGAATCGCCCTGTATAACAGATTTTCAAGTCAGTTTCGAACCAGGCATTACGTATTTTCACGTATTAGATGGCCTTGGGGGGTGGGCTTTTTCATTGACGTCGGGTATACATCTAAATGTTAATTTCCTTAACAATTAATGCAAACTACCGACATCAGGTCATCTCCAATCATGTTTAATGCCAGAGCAGAAAAAATGGAAAAAAAGCAATATACTATTTATAACAAGTACAAATTTCAGCTTATTAGATTTTAAAAATTTGTATTATTAGTTGTTTCTTTAGGTGAAGTTAGATTTTTGAATAAACTATTAATTTCTCTTTTATACACTTTTATTCAGGGTGTGTGTCTTTATTGCAAAACTGACCACTGAGGTAACACTTTCAAGCTTCATTTGATGGAAGTAGTTAAACAAATTAATTATCTGGTTCTCCTGATTTGTTTGAAGTTTGGAGAATTGATTGAATTCCCAAGGAAATCAAAAATTTAAATTAAAAGAGTGATCAATAGTGCAATAAATAATCAGCTCAGTAGCATATTATGTTTAATAAATGTTTACTTAGTTCTATTACAATTGGGGGGCTTCCTACTTTAATCATCCACTTAAGTTTATTTTATAGAGCTTTATTAATTGTATATTTGAATCTCATTTACATACCAATACTGCATTCTTTACGACACTTCTAAACTAAAAATTAAATTTATTTTTATTGAATAACTCCTGGCCTAGTTATTTATTAACCACCATTATTAACAATGCCATCAAAAATGGGGATCATTTATCATAACTAAACTCGAATTTTCCCTTTCAGTTTCTACAGAAAAAAAATTTGAATATGGACTATCAGTAAATAAGTGTCCTTGGGATGTCACTACAACAGCTCGTACAAAAATTTTGTAATTTCTTTTACTGTCTAATTTATAATTTTTTAATCCACCTTGAATACCACCACCTCCCAATATAAACGCATAGGGTATTCCAGACGGAAATTTTGCTGCAATATACGGAGCATCAACATCTTCGCCATCAAACCATTGACTCTCTAGTAAATCTTCGGTCGCATATACAGACGATGATACATCCTCATCTGATTTATCTGCTTCAGGAACAACAATTAAATAATAATAACTTATGGGACCATTTTCTTCTGAAGCTTTTGGAAGAAAAACTTGAATACTATCTCCATTAATAACACCATTTATGGTTGGTTTCTCCATTAGGCCGGGAGCACTAACATCTGTTCTAACTTTGAGATTTATTGGAGGTCGATAAGAGTTGTCAATCGGTACTGCACTAATATTTATAGAATAATCAGTATACGGCAATAAATCCAATAGTTCATATGATGTTAACTGATGATCCAATAGCGTTTCAGATTTGTCTAACGTATAATGCTTTGTTACACCATAAGAATCAACGTAGTATTTACTTCCATCGTAAGAAATTTTATAAAACACTGGAGATATACGTATTGGTGGAGACCAGTCAAAGACAATGGAATCAGCGGTAACATCAACAACCTTAACGTTCAGTGGAACTTGTTCTAGATGTAGCGTTACTGTGCACTCTTTTGCATAATAGTGTAACCCATAATTAGTTATGGCTGCGATTGTAATTACGTACGTTTTACTTTCAATCAAATCTTTCAACTCGACTGAATTTTCTAAACCCGCTGTTTTATTAAACCAAATACTTAAATCGCTAGTACCGTAGAACACCACAAAGCCTTTAACCTCATGAGGATCATATTGAATGTTCCACCATACTACAACAGATGTTTTTGAGACAGCTGTTGCTCTCAGAAAAGTTGTAGTACGTACTAGATCATCATAGCAAGTCTTAGTTCCTAAAAATCATATTGTAAGAGTTTATGAGTAATTTGTAAATATTAGTCATAAACTTACTGTTTAATAAGCTGAATTGCTGAATTTCACTTAAAGACCCTTCAGAGGTAGATGTCCATAAATTAACGCGCACTCTGAAGTAATATGTTTCACCTAAAATGATATCACGAATTGTAACCAGAGGGTACATTCCAATGGTTATAGAGGACCAATCTAACAAAGAATCTTCGAAATTTCTTGTATAAAATATCGTGTAACCCTAAAATCAGATGTTAACTATAACACTGCTTTCAAAAAATTTTGTAACACCTGCTTTTCTGCTCTAAGGGGTAATGGATCAAACCATTGCACGACCGCTGTGTTGTTGGTAATTAATCTAGCACAAAAGTCTTTCAATTCATGTGAGTCTTAAAAACACAAATTATAGCCTATGATACTTCGAAATTAATTATACTTACCACTTAGATAAAACTCATTATTAGCTGACGTTAATAATAAAAAAATACTTATAAGAGCAATATTTAAAACCGCCATAACTTTTTATAAAACAAAGAAGTATAACTCTTAAAAATATTAGTGTGTTTGAGGAGTAAACAATTGACAATTTTTTAGATGATAATTTGTTATCGGAATTTAAGTATTTACCAAGAAATGCGAACAAAATCTTTTGATTCTCTTTTATAGGTCAGTGATAAAGATTAAAAAGTTGAAAAATCACTATCTATTAAGCCAAGGTTAAAAGGGTAAGTTTTAAGTATAATCTGTATGGCCATTCTCAATAGAAATTAATTGACTGCTGAAATGCTAGCACCTCCATTTATTTAATGCATGAAGAACAATCATGGCGAAAGTCAGTTATTTATGTTGACCAGTGCCGCTCCAAGACCTCCAAGCGCCCCGAGAATGGCTAAGTAAAATTCGCGATATCTCATTCAAACCCCACTGCATTTCAACACATAAGCGCAGTCTGCATCGTTGTGAGCCTTTAACCGTAAAGCAACACTGCAAGACTTAAAAAAAAATTTCTTAAGCACGCTATTGTGATATTTACAAAGGTATTTAAATTTAGATGTTGAAATAAAGTTAGATTAACATTTAATAAAAGCAAAATTAAATATCTGGTGTGGAACACCACACGACCTTCCAAAATCTACAAAATGGAAAATAAGTTCATTACGAAAATAAGCAACATTGTAAAACAAAAACTTTATGTCAGGCAGAGGTTAATATACATCTAGATGCTAACTTAAAGAATTAAAAGAAATGAAATAATTTTTTCCACGACTATTATAGTGTAATATAGTCGTTATATGTCTCGGCAGACAATACTAATAGCATACATTACACACTAATTTTCACTGTCATTGACATTAGGCACGGGATTAATAAAATAAATAACTGTTATTTTATGTATTGTCATGGTATCCGTCAAACCCATTCAATCAAGAGTGTTGGTTTGTAGAAGAGAATTGATCTCTTTCTCTTTCTCGTATTTACGAATAATACTAACGTTTGAATAAAAGCGAAGCGACTTGGCGATGCACATTTATTTGTTACCATGAACACGTCGATGTAACAATCATACATCATTTTTCTGTAATTTTTAATTACATTGAGTTTATTCGCAAATCTATATTCAATACTAAATTTACTAAAAAAACTAAAGTAAAATGGATATTCCGTCTACTTCTAAAGAGCAGTTAACATCAACGCCACCCGATGTTCGGTAAGCAGATGAAATATTAACAAATTTTTCAAAAGTAAGAGTTAAATATTTTTACTAATGTGAACTAACCGTATATCTTTGCTAGATCGCATTAATAGTGGGTATAATGGGTGCTTGTCGCTCAATTGAACTATATAACATGAAAATTATTGAAATTAAAGATTTGGGAACAACAGTAGAAGGACGGGCGTAATGGCCAGTGCGGGTATAACGGCCAGGCGAGATATTATGTTTGCACAGTGCTGCTAACTTGTCATGGATACACAAAGATGACTCCCGTAATCCCCTCAGTGCTGTTGAGAGACTAGAAGAAGCAAGACGTAGGCCAACACGAATTATAATTGTTTTCGTGTTTGTTACAGTGACTGATCTAAGGTAAGTCTTCACTGTATGTAATTATTACAAATGTATGAGACTAGTTAAATTTTTGGTAAATGACTATTTTAAAACAGTGGTAACTTGGCTGCAAATTTCATTATTAAGAGATGGTTTATTATTATGTGTTTAGAACGGATGACAACATTTCGTTAATGGCGTCTGGACGGGCACAACGGCCAGTAGGTGGCCAATATGCCCACCACTGTGGCCGTTGTGCCCGCCTACGCTATTTATCTTGGTTTTTAGTTTTTACTGTAAAGTGAACTAATTTTAAATATAATCTTAGCACTCATATTTGTACGATTGTGATGATATTAAACTGAAAAACAAGTTGCCTTTCTGGGTTTCTGATTTAATTTCACGTGTATAAGATCGTTTAAAGTAAATTTAAATTTTTTTTATTTATTTCAGAAGCTATGGTTCACAACTACAAGCGTAAGGGAGACAGGCAGTCATGGGATGCAGTTCACATGCAACAAGCAATAAAGGCTGTAAAGAACGGTATGCCTTTCTTAACTGCTGCAACCGCATTTAACGTCCCACGGAATACTTTAAAGAGGAGAGTGTTAAACAAAAATATGCATGCTACGGACAACAAAAAGGTATATGGAGGATTTAAATCCGTATTTACCAGGGAACAAGAACAGGAATTGTTTAACCATCTACTCATATTGGAGACGAGATTTTTTGGTATAACGATTAAGGATCTGCGAAGTGCAGCATTTGAACTTGCTGAAAGTAACAATCTTCGTCATAATTTTAATCCAGAGACCAGGATGGCTGGGAAAACGGAATGGTTTCCGAAAACGCCACCCAAATTTAACTTTAAGGACACCTGAGCCAACTTCTTCAGCAAGAGCAAGTGGTTTTAACAGAGTTGGTGTTAAACAATTTTTTCACATTTTGGTCGAAGAAAGAGCTAAATACAATTACCCAGCCCATCGAATTTATAATGTGGACGAGACAGGACTAACTACTGTCCAGTCGAAAAGCTCAAAAGTTCTAGCTTTAAAGGGTAGACGACAGGTTGGGTCTCTAACCTCAGCTGAAAGAGGTGTTTTGTCTTCTTTGGTGATGTGTATGTTAGCTGGAGATAGCTACATTCCCCCTTTCATAATTTTTCCCCGTCAGCGGATGAAGGCTGAATTGAGAGATGAAGCTCCTCCTGGAACTGCATTTACTTGCCACCCAAGTGGATGGATGCAGTCAGAAATTTTTGTAGAATGGTTTAAGCATTTTCTGATGCACAGTAAACCCACAGCAGATGATCCAGTGTTGTTGATTTTAGATGGGCATTCCACCCATACTAAGAATATTGATTTCATTAGACTAGCTAGGGTTAATCATACAGCTGTTATATGCCTACCACCACACTGCAGCCACAGACTCCAGCCGTTAGACGTATCGTTCATGGGGCCCCTTAATACATTTTACGTTCAAGCAATCGAACGGTTCTTAAGAAACAATCCGGGACGAGTGGTAACACAATTTCAGGTGAGCCGACTACTTGGGGAAGCATACATGAAGGCTGCTGTTCCGCTCAACGCAGTAAACGGATTTAAAAAGTGTGGCATTGAACCACTCAATGAACATATTTTCACAGAAGCAGACTTTACTTCAGCAGAAGTCACAGACATACCCCTTCCACCAGCTACAACGGTATCTACCGAAAATATTATAGAGCGACAACTCACTCATAGGACCGTAGTTTGTTCACCGCAAACACTCCTTCCACCAGCTACAACAGCATCTACCGCATCTACAGCATCTATCAACAAAACTAACATTCCATCATGCAGCTTTTGGACTTCGCCCCAACCACAATCATCTTTTGCCGTCAGCCCAAAAGTTATTGTTCCTGTGCCTCAAGTAGTATCTGAAGGAAAACGTAAGAGCAGTGGTCGGAAAAAAGGATATGCAGCTCTGTTATCGGGAAGTCCTTATAAAAGCGTGCTGGAAGCCGAAAAAGTTGCTAAGGAAGTAAAAGAAAAGGCAAAATCCATTAAACGGAAAATAGCCGATGAAAATGAAAGTGCGAAGAATATTCATCCAAAGACACCCGCAAAAAAATCCCTGGTTAAGACCACTACAAGAAATTTCTCAAAAGACTTAACGAATCAGGATGGTAACAAAGATGGAGAATGTTTATACTGCCTTGAAAAATTTTCTATATCAATTGCCAATGAGCGTTGGGTTCAGTGCCCAGGATGTTCTTTGTGGGCTCATGAACTGTGTGCTGGTGTCGATCCAGATGACGCCTTTTTATGTGAAATCTGTGACAATGAAGCTAGTTAAAAAAATATTTTCTCACTTATTTTTGTAATTATTTTTTTATGCATGTTTGTGGCAGTAATTTGATTCAATGAGTTCTGTTTTTACAAATCAATTAACATGTCTTAAAAAATAAATCTGTATAATTTTCAATGTGTTTCCACCATGAATTCACAATTTTTAACTAAGTGGCCATTATACCCTTCCACCTGCGGGCATAATGGCCAGTTGCACACTTTTTATAAATTAATTATTTTGGCACTTTTTCTTTGTCCAAACACAACACAAAAATTGATAAATGCATTAAGATGGTTAAAGATTGTAACTGTATAATTTTAAGTTTCTAGCTCGATGTAAAGGTAGTAACAAAAAATAAAAAGCATTAGCCTGGCCATTATGCCCGTCCTTCCCCTACTTGTTACAGTCCCTAATACAAAAACAAAAATTATACGCAAGTTTACAATAACTGGCGAGTTTTACGAAATATGTAATAATATATTATTTTATAATGAGCTAAAGTGACACTTCTTGTGGCGAATCTGTAGGTTTGACAGACGAACGTAGTGAGTCCAGAAAATACAGATGAGCCACAAAAAAGTCACTTTGCTCCGCATAAAATATACTATTTTTTCTTCAGACGTTTTTTACACTTAAATGTGAAATAAGAAAAAATAATTAGGTTGTGAAAATGAGGAATAGTTAGATTTACTTAGCGTGCTCTGGCAAGCAGCAGTAGACGTTGCTAGGTTTCGTTGAAAACAATGCATTAAACAAGTTGAAAATTGTGAAGATTCTCCGTGTTATTGTAAGTATTTTATTAAACTTTTTGTTCCTATTTGTGTAAATTAAAATATTACATTGTTAGTACTATGATGGATTTTGAGAACTACACGCCGTCAGAAATTACTGAAGCGGCTACTACAGTAATAAATGATTTACACCTACAAGATCGAGCAAAATCTATGAACGCGCGTTTCAGTAATTTATAAAATTGTGCGATAAAAAAAATATTAAAAGCTACTCTGAAACCGTAATGTTAGTTTATTTTGCCGAATTAGCACC
Organism: Vesta saturnalis; assembly: GCA_036346205.1. Lineage (NCBI taxonomy): Eukaryota > Metazoa > Arthropoda > Insecta > Coleoptera > Lampyridae > Vesta > Vesta saturnalis. The sequence goes on along the minus strand of JARFJB010002309.1, from coordinate 1,188,800 downwards.
AAAAATGAAAATGAAACGCTCGACAATGTGGTCCCAATATTCGATGATAAAATCATTATTGAGCAATCGACACGGCGTAGATATAAGCAAATACTTGAAACTTCGTGCATATCTAAAGAAGCAGAATGAAGGATACACCCCCAAAGCAGGCCAAAGTATTTACAAAAGACTAATTTAACAAATTTTTATCGGAAGCGTCGGACGAAAAATACTTGGCAATGAAGGCAAGTTTCCGAAATAGAATGAAAACATGTCTTTCTATTTTGTATTTTTTTTAGACAGTTTTGATTATTGGTATCTCAGGGACATGTCATTGCGATGAATTGGTGAAGATGAAGGTACACGACATTGAGAACCTAAAAGCTCTGCTACATATTAAAATTCCAGATAGCAAAACAAAAGAAATTAAATCATTTACAGTTGTAGGGGAACCTTTCGTAAATTTGTATTACAAATACGTTGCTTTGCGCCCACGAGATATGAATGATCGCCGATTTCTTTTGAAATATGGAAAATGCTCAAGAGCGGTGATGGGAATCCATAAAATAAATAGTGTTCCTAGGGAGGTAGCTTTTTTCTTAAAATTAGCGAACTATACAGAATACATAGGGCATTGTCTAAGAAGAACCTCAGCTACACTGTTGGTGGACGACGGCGCAGATTTAATGTGCTTGAAGCGCCTTGGTGGCTGGAAATCCAGCACTGTAGATGAGCGTTATATTGAAGACTCTCTAGCAACAAAAAAAGAGGCAGCCTTGAAAATTTTTGCACCTAGTTCAAGCGATACGAGTACAGAAGGTCATGTAGAAGAGACCGAATTAAAGACCATTTCCTTAGAACGCAGCGAGACCTCCACTGTTACCTCTGGCGGATTTTATTTTGGAGAAAATGTTAGTTTTAATCATTGTACTTTTAATCTTTATAACTCTGTTACACGTCCAAACCGCACTAGGCGTCGTGTATGCTTACTAATGTAAGCGGGTTGCCAAGCCAGCTAACAGGGAGATGGGCGTGGTCGAAATAACAAGTAAAATGAATGATTAATACGCTCAAACACCTTACACCTAAATTCAAACAGCTCAGTTCGGGAAATTATGTCTCTAGGCGCCACCACAATCGAAACTTTGCTAAAATAATTGTCTTAAGCTGGATGTTAATTAACCCTACTTGATTGTGGAAAGTAGGATTGTGCTTACTCAGTAAACTCTCACACGAGGGTTCTAAAACAAACACTCGTCCCAAACAATTCAACTCAAACTCAAATATATTTGGTACTACCCAGGTTATTAAAAAAAAAACTTCTTGAATACACCTCGTATACCAAAACTTCCAAAATAAAATTGATCATTCAAATTCATTCAATGAACGGTAATTAATTTTTAAAATTCTTAACATGAACGATATCTTTTAAATTTAATTTACTTTTTATAACACTTCTGAATCGTATTGACATTCGTAAATATGTGTAAGTTCTCAAAACTCCAACTTATATAGTTATACTTAATGAAATTTTAATTAACAGCTGATCCGTCACTAGTGCATTGCGCTAATGAAACTAACATGAAAATTTTGCAATCAACCTGGCAAATATAACTTTTCAGGTTGTTCATTAATCTTAAAATCCAAAATATGCAAAGTTTACGTTTTAACTTGTCAAAATCTACTAGGTCACCAATTAAGTAATCGTCACAAATATGTCTCATACCTGGCTGAATAAACAACAAAATAAAAGTATATATATATATATATATATATATATATATATATTGTCCTGCATAAAATAATAAACAAATGACAAAGAAACAAACACAAATATATTTACATATACCACTACAGCGTGGTTGAAAATCAAAACCACACGTCACTACCAATTTCTGTAAAATTCTTAATACTAAAACAACCAATCAAAACCACATAACTCACGAACGATTATCTTTTCGCTTCTAAACCAATTAATATTTACTCAACATTACGCAAATGAACTAAACAAAGAGATAATCGTGCTTTACTAAATTTTCAAAGTACTTAAATATATTCCTTACTTAAAATTGTCCATTAATCCTACGCTCTTCTTTCTTCTTTCTTCCCGTAAATCAATTATTTGTAGTCCATTTGTAATCCTTAAATTGCATGAAGGCACATAACCAGTGCTTCACAATTTCACAAACACTTATTCCTTTCTGTACTCACAAGTAGTCCAATAACACGTAATAATCTGTATATGTTTGGTTGCCTCTTAAAATTTCTAGCAACCTTTAGGAAAGTTTAGTCCTTCCTTACACAAATAAACTTTTAATGTCACATAAAAATTACCTCAACATTGGCTTAATTTATTACGAAAATTTCGTTTACTTAAAGGTGGTCCCATAAATAATTTTAACTCAATATCGGTACAAGAACACGCGCTGCACTCAACACTAACGTAATAACTGTTAACTTTTTATAAATCTGCTTACGCACTTTTTACTTTCTTGAAAATAAACAAACTAATTTTATCTTCAATCCCAATTTAATTAATTGTTTTATTTATGAATGTCTTAAACGATACATCCCTTTCGGGTAACGCAGTTGTTTAAACAATGACTGCCTTCACTATTATTCACAAATATAACTCCAACTTAACCCATTCTAAACCACACTACACCTCGCGCGCGTCTCCCCAACATTCACCACAAGCAACAGCCAAAAACGAAAAAGCTCCCGTCAATCCCTGACTTTCCTATTTATAACTTCAGTCATCCATCTTTAAACATGTCTTCCTTCCACGCTATATTCTCCAATAGTATTCACTCAAAATTTCTTAGTGCCGATAGCTACTACCATCTGTACAACCACGCTCATAACTACAATACATCGCCATATTTGTTCTTACTTACAAATTTTACAATTACTTTATGAAGAAATCATTTTTCGTCATTACATTCATTCAGTAGCCACTCTGGACCATTACGCAACTTTCAACATTTATCTCCAACCTGCGCTCGATCTCCTTCCGCAACATTTGCAAAAATAAGTACCGTCTAAGGTCTCAAATCCCATATACATACATGTATTCTCAAAACAATTGCACAACATTACGAAAACTTTCTGAAATTAACACTTAAACATACCAAATCTTTCTCTACATATTTTCTAAAACATTCTACACTTATACTTCGCATCTTCTGGCAAAGATTACTCATTTATCCAACAACATTCCATTTCTTACGGTAGCAAAACAGTAGCAATAGTGGCAAACATTATCGTCCCATCGACAAATTTCTCTTCACATTTACATTCATCAGAATCTAATTATTCCAACACTAAAGTCTCTATAACATTCAAATACACGTATCTACATACTGTATAATATTTCTCCTAAATTTCCAGTGGCGTATCATACACCCACATACATTATACATATACACAAAAAAAATCAGATTTTTTGTTTAAAGTTTTTGGTGAAACTGTTTCATGGTGTACAAAGAAGCAGCACTGTATAACTCTATCAACCACGAAGGCCAAGTTGGTGGCGTTGTGTTATGCTGTTACAGAACGACTTTGGTTTAAGAAAGTATTACTTGATTTCGATTTAGACATGAAAACTATTACTTATTTTGAAGACAACCAGGCATGTATTGCTTTAATCAAGAATCCAAGAGAGTTAAACATTTAGATATTAAGTTCAAATTTGTATGTGAGAATTTTGAAAAGAAATTTATTGATTTAAAGTATATCGACACAAATTTTCAGCAAGCAGACATGTTTACAAAGAGTCTGAATTTTATTTCTTTTTCAAAATTAGTTTACGATATAGGCGAAGGGGGGTGTTGAAGTGAATGCTAAAATTAAGTTGGTACTATTGTAATATTAAGAGTTCTAAAAGTAAGTAAGTAAAAAGAACATGCTGAAGTTGTATCTAAAAATTATCCTGTATCATCGATTAAAATATTAAACAATTTAAAGTCGTTTTAGTGAAAACAGAGAAAAGATATTAACATAGATTAATATCACAAATAAATTTAAAAGTTGACTAAATAATTTTTAATTATCTTTAATTTTAAAAACGACCTTTCAGCTGCATTCATTGAACCAGGCATTGTTAATAATATTCGCAATGATATAGTAGTGCATTGTCTAATTTATTTTTAATAATACAGCTTAATGTCTCAATTGGGAATATTATTTCTGATTTTAACTCAAAATTTTGCAAAGACTGTAATTCTTGCAATAATTCGTTACCGTTAATATCATGTTCATTTTTAATTTTATCCGTTAGAATACTTTCAAGATCTGTGTAAAAATTTAGTTGCTCTTTTTATGAATGTTGCGAACACTTAAACAGGTTACTTAAAATAGGTACTTATCTTTTATGGGTTTTTAATAGGGTAGCTTTTTGGCTGACATTTTTCATTGTTAACCTTCGACCGTTAGTGGGTGTTCTGGTTTGTCATCTTTAAGAAGTTTAACAATATTTAATTTTTAATGATCTAATTATTCTTTAATACAATTTAATTCTATAATTGGCTTTATACGTTTCCCAAACTGTAATATTAACAGCAGGCTGATGTTTATGTTTATGTTTTATGTAATGGTAAAAGTTTACATTTTCAGGTTACTTAGAAAAATTAAAATTTTGTGAAAACTGCAGTAACAATGTAAATCTCTCTTGTATAGATTGAATGCTCAAATCACCACCACACACCAAAAAAGCAATCAACGTTGAAACGTAATTCTCTATTTTCTATTACTTCATCATTATGCTCATAAGTGTATTGCTTTTTTATTTTTCCTGTTCTTGACCTTAATACTTCTTTAGTCTCAATATCGAGCGAAGAACCGACTTCTTTAGCATCAACTAATAAATTAGAAAACGCTTAGTGTGATCTGTACTTTTTTAAATCGGTTAATACGGTATTCGCCAAAATAAACAGTACCGAAATATGAAGGGCCATGGAGTTGCTTGGGCGATGTATGTTTGTTATGTTTGGCTTGTTTGGGCAATGGTCCAAGTTTGAACCAAGTTTTTGAAAAATATCGGGAGCAATTTAAAAAAGATGCACCCACCCAGCAAAAGCGTAATATTAGCAATTGTTGAGAAATTTCGTCGCTCTGGTAGTGTGCTGTGTCAGCGCGTTCTTGAGGTCGTCGAAGAACTGTTTGTACTAACGACATTGAAGAACGGGTTCTTGACCAGGTTTTGCAGTCTCCATAGATAAATCTTTGACGAACTGCGTATAAATTAAACATCAGTGAAACATCTACACGTAGAATGTTCAAAGGCATTGGTGGTTATCCATTTCGTATTCAAACTGGACAACGACTAAACGCTATGGACAAAAGTAAGTTTATGTGGACACGTGTTGAGCCTAATATGTGAAGATGCCGATTTCTTGAAAAATGTATTGTTTTCTGACGAAAGTAATGTTCACCTAAATGGCTATATGAGACAAACAACTCGATTTCTTGGATTTGAACTCCCTGACTTCATTGTAGAAACACCCTTCACATTGTTCCGGTTACGATTTGGTATGCTTTATCGATGCACGGTATAAAGGTCCTTATTTTGTTGAGGACGTTCCAGAAAAGCAGTAGTTGATATTTGTGAAAAGCGTCTTAAACTCATTCGAAGTGAAATTAACAACAAAGGCATTGATACCTTCACTACAAAGGACATTGTGAGAGTGAGACAAAATATATGCAATACTAGAGCTTCCGCATTGATTAAACTTCCTTAAAATTTTTCACAATTCCATGCTGCAATTGAATCAACTCCTATTGTGACGCATAAAGATGTCCTGCTTAAAAATGACAAAGAAAATAATATTGTCATTTTCTCCTGTTTGTCAAATTTAAAATATCTCTCTTCTACTTCTTGTTAATATGTTAATCGAACTTTTCAATACTGCCCTCCGTTTTTAACTCAATTATTCACCATTCTCGGTCTTAAAAACGACTATTATGTACCTCTAGTATTTCGTCTTCTTCCTAATAAAACTTCCTTTACATGTTATCACGCCTTCAAATGTCTTAAAGAAGAATGTGATAAACTCAACTATCCAGTTTCGCCGAAAATCATAACTGCCGATTTTGGAACCGCCATTTCCAGAAGCTGTTGTTCGAGGTTGTAGGTTTCACTGAAGCCAGTCATGGTATCGAAAATTGCAATTAGGGTTAGCTCCAGAGTACCAAAGGAAGAACGAAAATGAAACGGAAATCACTAAGTTTCTAACTTACATCATTTCTTCACGCTGAAGACGTAGGAGAAATGTTTGCTATTGATTTTGCAGAAATTAAGCCGGAAAATGAAAAAGTAATGGAATTTTGTGACTTGTTGACACTTACACTAGTGAAAATTTTCATTTTCCACCTCATGTTTGGGCCGAACATTCGTCATCGCTGCAAAGGACCATAAACGCTTGTGAATCTTTTCACTCGAAATACAATTATTCGTTTTATGCCGCACATCCGAATATAAATAATTTTATTAATGTTATTTTACAATTTCAAATTGATACGAGTGTAAAGATTAACAGAGTTTTTTCAACCCCCAAGGCGAATGATTCTCGAAGTGTAATAAAAACGAGATTTCTGAACGAAAAGTTGAATGATTTAAAAAATCATAAATAAATTTCAATTTGTACAAGCGGTGTCATACAGATTTAGAACCAGAATGTAAATATTTGTATAATATTGTAGTTTACCTTTATATTAATTTTTGTAGCTCAATAAGTTTTAATAAACGTTATGACTGATGACTGATTATTATAATAAATATTATGACCTGTGAGTGATTAAAGATTGTACTAAACCAAATTGTTTAAGAAACTTGGCAACCATACATCAATTATACATTCATAACTGACCATCGGATACAGCAGAGCCTTTATCTAGTACGGATGCAATTTCGCTGTAACCTTTTTCGGTTCAGGTAACAATACGTTTTACGGGATGCACAATTTCGAGTGGGCCGACTTTTAACGAAAAGTACCGCAGTTCATAGAATTAGCTTATTTGGTTTTTTTTTTTAATAATGTAACGTATTTTTAGACATAAATTTCTAAATTAAGATTAATTTTGTTTTGGCATGTATGTGTATAAATCAATCACGAGTACAATAAAACAACAACTGTAATAGAGGTATCAATCAGACCCTACAGGTTTAAAATTACATACTAGAAAGTCTGCCAGACTTTAGACAAAAAATTCGAAACTAAATGAAAACCAGAAATATCCGTTTTGAGGTCTCTCGAGTCCTACAAAAGTTTCCGTGCCTCCACACGTCGTGTGTCAGTGTGTGCGTGCGCCCGTGTATCCGGGCATGTTCGTGTATCATCCTCACCCATGTGTTGTGAGTCCATGTACATTCGTGCTAGCGTTCTTGCCTTTGCGCCTGAGTAGAACACCTTCGGCCGCAATTTTGTTTTTTGTGGCGTCATAGGCCCCACCCCTTGGGACGCCTTCCCCTTCACTTTTTATACACGTCTACGTGGGGCTCGTATTTTGGTCTTGAGATCGACATCGCGTTTGGCTTTGGCGTTGACCCCGGGGGTGGTTTTACGCTAGGTGTATGAATTTGTATTGTAATAAAAGAGCCCTAGTGTTGTAAGTCTGTTATAGGAATCTGTTCGCGGGTTTTGCCCCCTGTCATAAAAATTGTATTCTAATAATGGGTAGTATGAATTAATATATAAGGCATGTAAAGATGATAACAGGTGTTTTTCATAATAAAAAGATGTTATTTAATCTGTGTCTATTAATATTTATTAGGGTCAGTTTTTTATCAGATATTTCATATAGGTCAAATTTTGCGATGTGACGCTTTCAACGAAGGTAGTTTCAACGACCCCACCTCTCTACTGGTCCGTCTCCCGAATGTAGCCGACCATATCCGAACGCACCCAATTTCATATGACCATTTAAAGAATAAATAGAGAGGTGGGGGTCATTAAAAGTGCCTTCGTTGAAAGCATCGCATCGCCAGATTTTACCTATATGAAATATTAGGCTAGATTAATAAACGCACGGTTTTTAGGTTAGGTCAATACTCGCGCGCGATTATTTACCTAACCTGTAAGAAACATCCTCACTCCAATCCTCCCGAGCGTAACCTAGATTATCCGAACATTGCCGCGTACTTCTAATATATCGGCGATGTGGGAACGATTTAACTTATTTCTTAGCAGACGCTCGAACCGTTAATATGGATCATTCTAATGTGTTTAGTGTTTCCGAACTTTACGGAAGAAAAATTCAATCCACAAACGAAAGATTTGGACAATGGCTGTTATTGGAGAATTTGCGAAATAACAATCTTGTTTTGGATACTGGTAATATTAATTATGTGGAAGGAGAGGTGTTGTTACACGACAAAGGTTTAGAATCATTTATACATATTACCGATTCATTTTGCGATAACATAATGGTTGTTAAAATTTGCGGAATGTGGCATTGCCATGGATAAGGAAAAACACCTATTGTAAAGAAAGACATTTGTGGTTCGTTTAATAATTTACTCCGAGGAATATTTGGTGAATTTGTTTCGGTTGGGCAATGAGTTAAGGCTAAGCTTCCGATTATTTTAAATAGCTCGAACCGAATGGCAAAAAGTATTATGCAAATTATTGGAAAAGATGGTTTGCAAAGTATAATTGAAAACATACCCAGCCAGTTGGTATAGCTTACCGATGTTAAATTGGAGACTCTTTTATATGAATTACCCGATATATTAACCCAACTTAAGACGGGGCACTACTATCTTTTTGATTTGGGCATTACACAAGATTTCGTAGGAATATAGTATATAGAAGTGTGTCACTATTTAATTAACAATTTCAATTTCTGTCTCCAAGGCGAGTGCAAGAAGAATTGTAATGTGGTTGTGGACAACGATAATAGGGTTGGTACAGACTGCCTAACTTGGTTAACTTCTAATGCAAGAATAAAAATTTACAACAAATTTATTTGCCAAATAACAAGCCCTGGTGTTAATAAAACTATCGGAAACCATCTTATAGATTTTTTAAATTGTCCAGATGCAGGATTAAAAGAAACATTTTATTATACTCTGGCTAAATAGTACGAAATTATCAGATTGGAAGCAACAATTTACAACTATAGCAACAAGGCTTATTATTCTGGAAATGAGATGTACAAGCTTCTGGCAGATTGATTAACATTATTGGAAAGTAATAAAGATTACTTCCAAGATACACCAATGTATTCTGTATCTATCCCAAAAATGTGGACAAAACTAACAGGCAGTTTACAAAATAGTTGCTGTTTAGTGTTTAACAATATCTTGCAATTTGTAAACTGGGGAAACGAGAATACAAGGAAGTTCAATGGGATACAATTAAAACTACAGGCCGATTCGGAAGAAAAAGAAAAAATAATAAGTTGTGCAATGTCTGCCTCTGGTTTTAATTATCTGCATATAAACTACTACATAGAGGTTATGGAAGAAGAAGAAAACAAAGACGAAATACGTATTATACAAAAGTGTTTTATTAAGGCTGGCGAAACCTATTTTACGAAATCTACGACAGCGTTTTCTACAATACCGTAAGAAATTAACATATCGAAAGATGGTCTCGTTAAAACAACTAATGTAATCCCCCAAGTTTGTAGAAAAAGAAGTAACTTAACAGCAAAATAAAACCATATCCTATTAAGGAAACAGAACCCATTTCCTAAGGTTACGTACTATCTACAAAGAAGCGTAAGTTGGAACTGGACTAAATGGCTTTAAACACACGAAAATTGGACTATATACAACAGGCTAGCAGTATATGGATTTATTGGGAAAAGATCAAACAATGACAGAGTTTAAACAAAATATTATTAACTATTTGTGCCCGCTTTCGTTGTTAATAATAAGAGACAATACCCACATGTTGGAGCACTTGCAGAAAGAGATGGAATAAAAAATGTTTACTTTATAAGAGGTTATTTTAAGAAATATTTTTTAAATGTAAAGAGAGAAAAGTTATACGCTAAGGCTTTATTTTTGTTCCTTATATTGGGTTGGAGATAGTTTCTTTACCAAACCAAGAACCTTTTATTACATTTAATACAAACGGGACGAGCACATTTAATGGTCATACGTTTGCTAAAATACAGAAAATTATACCACGTTCTAAAGCACTAGAGAATTTGGAATAAGAATGTTTTACCCAGCAAGATGTGGAACAAATTAACGACCTTCGAATTCAGGAAATTAATGGTAATATTAAGACTACAAACTGTAGGAAATTGGAGCAGTTATCCAAGGGGTCTAAATATTGGTTAGAAAGGGAATTGGAAGAACAATGTATGGATTTAAATTATAAAATTAAAATTAAGTTGGATGTACTAAAACATACGCCTAGTAGACATAAAGAAAAAATTGTATTTTGTCTAAAATTGTATATTGTAAATTATGTTTGTTAATTAAATTTGTAAAAAATGTAAAGCTACCTATTTGCCTGTGTAAAAATAAAAGTGTTGTAAATCTAGTTCCTTTTTTATTTGAATGATCCCTAAACTATTTTGGATTATCTCGGTTATGTACGGGTGCCGAAACAGCCTTCGCTGAAAGCCTCGCATCGAAAAATTTTACCTATATGAATATGCTCGTAACTACCACCCTGACTAAGGTCTACACCACTGTTTTGACAAAGTTTCATAGCCCGCTCTCAAGAGCGAGAAAGGGATAACCCATAGCCATACCATGTCGCATTGTGTCGTTACTTCTAAACGCTCCTGCTAAGACTAAGACTCTATCCACGTTTAAAACTAACAAGTCACTCGAGAATAAGCTAGCATTGCTCTGCATCACCTTTTCCAGTAACGACATTATCACCCTCACCGACAACTGGTCAACTCTTCTAAATAACACGCCAATTGGTTCACCTGGGTAATTTGGATTCTTTAATGTAATACCGACACGGTACGGAGCCGCATCCTTGACAATGTATGTATACAGCTCCTCGAATGCACTCTGCAAAGAAGTATGTGTTACATAAATAACATTTTTAGGAAATGGTGTATTGTTACCTGCAGCCATATTATGGGATTATCCTTGCATGTTTCATCATTAAAGGTAAATCTCAGCGATTTACATGCGGTATTAAATTTTCTTATAAATTTAGTGTTTGATTCACCAATTATATTAATATGATTGAATCTCATCTGGGTAGAGGATGGTCCGGCTATTGTTATTGCAGGGTTGATAGGCCTGAACCTGATTGGCCTTGCTACAACCCCTGTAATGTACTGATTCACTAAAACAACTAACAATAGAAAATTAAAAGACATACTGTTATCATATTCGAATCCTC